>JADOBS010302184.1:0-13494 GCA_015708375.1 Cydonia oblonga
ACTAGACGTTCTTATGGCTCTGAATGTGTGTTTATACACTTATCTTCTCACTAGCATCATTTCTTAGCTAGATTTGCTAGTACTTCGGTTTTTTATTTATTCATAATTATATTATCTTCTTAGCTTCAGCACTGTGCACATGATTACATCACTCTCACGTGACGGCCAGCACGCCCTCCTTCGGGACCGGTGTGTCCGAAACTCTGTTTTAAATTGTGAATTAAGAATTAGTTTAAATACGAATTATTCAATCAATACTTGTGGAAACAACCTTGGTTGAGCTGCTATACTACGATAACCTTATACTGTTGCAAGTATTTTTAAGTGTTTTTATCCCTACTTTTGCAGGTGGTAAAAATCCCTTCCAAGAAATTGGCGTTGTTGCCGGGAATTGTTTTAAATAATTTGTGTTTATCATATTCTTAGTTAATTATTTTTGTACATAACTTTTTATTTACTTTTTGATTTTATTTTTATTTTAGCAGCAGTGAGGCAGTACTGAATGGCAGCCATGAGGAAACGCGAAGGGCGCGGCTGAAGCTCCATTTATATGGCAGCTCGTTAGGGTTCCCATCAACAACTTATGTTGTTCCAGCAGGTCACGGATTCAATGCTACCGCGTTGCATTTTAGTGCTTTCCTTTTCATTGTTTTTTCAGGGCCTCTGTTTCTTGCACCATGTTGCCGCTCTTGGTCCATGTTTCTTTGCATCAAGCACCATGTCCAATGCCAGGTGAATTCTTTCCTCTTCTTTATTTATTTATTTTGTCCCTTTTCATTTCGTTTTCGTTGTTTTTCTTTACTATCTTTTAATTATTGTTAGGTTTAGTTAGGTTCCGTTTTAATATTTAATTTTCTTTTTAAGGTTGCTTCTTTGATTTCATCTGTTTTCACACTTTGAGGACAATGTGTGATTTAAGTTTGGGGGTGGGAAATCAGAAATTTTTAATTTTTAATTTTTGTGTCAATTAAAAATTGTTGTTTTCAGTAGAGTCTTTTCTAACACACCTCGACCTAACCAAGGTGTGCTGGCTGTCACGTGGTGATGACGTTGCCATGTGCGCAATGCGGAAGTGACAGTGATATGAAAGTGTAAGTAAATAAAAACCAAACTAACTTACACTAGACAAGTATATAAGTGTGAGTGAAGGTATTTAAAGTGTAGATACACATATTCAGAGCATAGGTAACCTAAGTGCAGTCTAGTAGGCTAAGTATTAATTATACAGGACATGAAAGAGAAGTTCCTACATTATTTGAAGCCTGTCAGAACCGCTGTAGAATCCTCGTAAGCCACAAACACGAACATCTAACTAGAACCTGGAGGAGCGCAAAACAAAAAACGTGAGTAGGCAAAAACAAAGCTTTTTAAAAACATTTCTCGTTCCAAAATAATAACCCATCACCGTAAAACCCATATAATTTCCTAGAAAATAATAATACATACGTATATAGAAATCATGTTCGAGAGAAGTGAAAACCAAGTATATGCCATTTCAAGTTTCTCAGCAATGAAATAAGTAAGCTAGGTGAAATAAATCAATGTAAAATAATATGTCAGCCGGAGCCACCTAATGTGACCTGTACGGCTGAGCCTATAGCTCATCTACTAATTCCTACATACGAGTCGGAACCACCTAATGTGGTCTGTACGACAGACTAGGTGTAAATAGATACGCTCAAGTGCTACGATCACGTGAAGGCTATAAGAAGTATCGCAAGTCACCTACGAGTCGGAACCACCTAATGTGGTATGTATGATAGGCTGGCACCAGCCTTGGATCCAAGGTGAGCGTGTGGTGTGGGAGTTGAACGATCACGTGAAGGCTAGGCCCTGGCGTCGGGCAGAGCACTAACACCAGGGTTCAGGATAATGAGCACTAAATGCATATAAACATAACCATACACACTGAAATCACTATCATCAATATGTACTCACCTGAAGCTTACCTGTGCGTCCACAACGTCGTATAATAATATGCATATCCATACTAATGCATATACTAAAGCGTAATGAAATTGACTTGACATTTAAAAACGTAATTCCATTTAAAGCAATTTTTGGGAAAATGTAAAACATATATACGTATATATAGAAAACCAAAAGCCCACTCACTGGTATGTAGCAGGGTCATAACCCCTGAGTCTTGCCTGGCTACACTTGTGACAACCCGTCCTTAAAATTTCATTTTTATTCATTTTAATAGAGGGAATTGACGAAAATGCCCTTAGAGGCGAGGGTATTGACTTTCGTTGACCGTTCGAAGCTACAATTAATGTTTCCGAATAGATTTTGAAGCTACGAACGTGTAGGCGAAATCCGTTTGCAAGTCCGGATTATAATGGTATAGTTACGAACGTTTGAAATTGGTTATTCAAAATTTAGTTTTAATTAAATTGAAGTCCCATCTTGTGGGAATGGTAACCTATCAGCTTTTTTAAGGGAAGGAAAAAGGGACCAACTAAATAAAAAGAAAGGTTGGCCAATTAAAAAAAAATTAATAATGAAGGGGGAAAGCTCCCAGCTTTCCCATGTCTTCCATCCATGCACCCGGCCAATCCTCGCCATTTTTCAGGCGATTCATCCACATCCATCACCTACAATCCACTTCACCGCCTTCCCTCTTCCATCTCCACCAAAAATTAAGGGTTTTAAGGCTTAAACTGTGAGGAACTTCATCGGAGCACCGGAGGTGCTAGACGGCAATTCCTCCATTCCGGCGAGTCCCATCACCCACTACCACCCTTAATTAACTCCCCTTGAACCCCGGAACAAGACCCAACAAGTCGCAAGGGCATTGGAACACCGAGGAAGTCGAATCGAAGAACACCCATCTTAGGGTTTCCGGCGGGTTTGAGTGAATTTGGGGCCTTTCTCGGCCAAATTGGACTTGTCCACAGGTATAAATAAATTCCTTTCATCGATTAGATGAATTTTCATGTTTGGATCATTTAATTTAGTGAACAAATGAGAAAGTTATAACGATTTAAAGTTTGCCCAGTTTTCGGCGACCTCTGCCACTTTCGAGGCATTTTACAGCCAAACCATAGCAATTTATCTATTGTGCGAGTACCAATCTCTTCATCTCATTGAGAACTATGATTTTTATTTTTGAATCACTTGATTTAGTTGAGTATTGACAAAGTTATGCACGTTGAAAGGTTGCCCAAAAATTCCGGCGAGTTACCAGTTTTCCTGCAGACAGCCGACTTTCAGGCCATTTTCTGGCTACCTCCGGCCACCATTTGGACTCCAAGCTGGTATAATTTTGTTCTCCAATTCTTTAGCTTCGATTTGGTATATTGTAGGTTGAATTTGGTTGAGAAACAAGTGAGATATGGAGCTTTAAAGATTGCTCAAGAAATCTGCAAAATTCGCAGAATCCGGCGGAGTTCCATTAAGGTCCGCCACTTGATTAGAATAGTAATTGATGATCCGACCATTGAATCATCACCAAACGTTAATACATTATATTACATAATATTTGAGGATCATAGAAACTTACGGATCGGGAATCTGACATACGGATCTTCCCGAATTGGATTTGTAAGTTCATAAAATAAAATGTTGACCGCCACTTGGTTTTGGCAATTGGCGGAGATCCGACCGTTGGATCATAATGAAACATTAAGACATGGTTCTAAGAACATAATGTGAATCCTTGGAATTAACGGATTGGAAATCCGTGATGCAGATTCCGAAGTGAATTACGTAGGGATGTTTTTTATGTAAATTATGTATTCTATCGGTAAGAACTGTGAGACGTGATTTGATAATTGTTCTAGGTGATGTTGGTTCGTGATGTCTCGATATTCGTGCTAGGGAGTCGTAGCATGGACTTCAGGTGAGTGGGTCTTTTCCTTTTATCATAGGCATATAATTGATAGTTCTACAAACGCTTCTAAATTGATTTATGCATGTTACCTACAATAAATTATTGTGAACTACGAATGGCTTGATCCCTGTTTAGAGTACGTAGGCAGTCTAATGAGACATTAGATGCAGCCATATAATAAATGAGACTAAATAATTGAGACTAGAGTCTTGTTTAGGGAATTGAGTAGTGTGAAGGAGATTGGTAGAAAATGTGAGTTATAACCTTAGGTTTTGGTAGTTAAATGTTGGTCATAAATTAAGATGTAAAGAATCAAGAAATTGAAGTAAGGAAAGGTGAGTAATGATAGTTAATTTAACTAGTGTCTAATTAGGCTTATCACCGATGATTACTCTCGAAAGTAAATAGTTCGGGAGTAGGGCGTTACAGTTTATGCACTTTATGCCATTTGTATATATGTTTATATATATCTGGAAATATTATGATATGGTTGAATTTCAGATGTACATCCTGGTATATCCATATGTATATTACTTGCACATAATTATTGTGAACACTCTGAAGTGCAAACGTGAACGCATGACACATAGGTAAGTTCAGGTGAGTATACGGTATTAATTGAATTAATGGGGTTATGGCATGACTACATTTATGTTTTAGGCAACTCCGACACAGTCGTACATGTTGCCTATGAGTCTTACATATGATATTGAGATGCATTTAGAGCTCATAAACCTGCACCTTAGTGTTAGTGCTCCCGCCCGTAGCCAAGGCACAGTCCTTCACGTGATGTTCACCTCCCGCACCTTACGCTAACCTTGGATTCAAGGTAGGTGCACATGCATGTCGTACAGACCAGTATAGGTGGTTCTGACTCGTAGGTGATGCGTGATTATTTGCACAATCTTCACGTGATCGTAGCACTTGAGCGTACTTATTTACACCTAGTCCTGTCATACAGACCACTAGAGGTGGTTCCGACTCATATGTAGGGATAATTGATGAGATATAGATAAGTGGTACAGGTCACAAGAGGTGACTCCCGACTTATGAGCTAGCATAATTGATGAGATATAGATAAGTCTTACAGGTCACAAGAGGTGACTCCCGACTTATGAGCTAGCATTGATTGATGAGATATAGATAAGTCGTACAGGTTACAAGAGGTGACTCCCGACTTATGAGCTAGCATTGATTGATGAGATGTAGATAAGTCGTACAGGTGACTCCCGACTTATGAGCTAGCATTGATTGATGAGATATAGATAAGTCGTACAGGTTACAAGAGGTGACTCCCGACTTATGAGCTAGCATTGATTGATAAGATGTAGATAAGTCGTACAAGTCACAAAAGGTGACTCCCGACTTATGAGCTAGCATTGATTGATGAGATATGGATGAGTCGCATAGGTCACTACAGGTGACTCCCGACTTATATGCTAGCAAGATTGATGAGATATGGGTGCAGTCGTACAGGTCACCATAGGTGACTCCGACTTGCGTGCTAGTATGGGTTATTAAGCACATGATTATTTATATTGCTAATGAGATATTTGGCATGGCATACATTTGAATATCACAGTTTCTGAGCATGGTTGAAATATGTGTATGTATATTATATTTTCTGGGAAATTATACAGGTTTTACAGCGAGGGGTTACTACCTTTAATAATTGAAACGATTTTGGAAATCTTTGTGTTGCTCACTCACACTTCTATTTTGCACCCCTCCAGGTTCTAGTAGCAAAGTTTCTGTATCGATGAATATTTGCGGCATGTCCTAGTATGGGTGGCTTCCTACGATGGTATAGTTCTTATCTTACCTCACTGTACTTTACTTATGCTCTGTGTAACGTGTGAAATGGGTCCATACCTGCTCATTGCGCACTCGTGTATGTAGGCACTTTTAGGTTTAAATTTATTCACTATTTACACATTATCACTCATTATGGCTTTGTCACCTTCCAGGTGTCGCCCAGCACAGCTCGATTCGGAGTCCTAGTGGACTTTCCGGGTCGGGATGTGTCAACACTCGTCCTCCGAGAATGTCTCACCTATATGCCAAACAACTAAATTCACGTTAATTCGAAAGTACATAACAAAAATCGTGTAATAACTTCTCATACATTGATCAATTGGAATATACCATCGTGGCCTACTCAACACCATGAATATCCCCATATTTTTAGAAAAAAATTCTGATGTTTGACTCACCCTTACGCGCCAGCCACGCGCAGGCACGTGCCTGGCACGTTGGGCGGAATCTTTAATGCCGTTAGAGAATATTCTATTAAATATTAGAGTATTCTGTTAAATATACCTGATGCCATCATATATTCCGTCAAAGTTGATAGAATATTCATTTTCCTTCTCCGGTGGTTCACCGAATTTCAGCGTCAGTCGCCGCTGCGTCGTTGATTTTTGGAAAAGTTTAAAATCTTAATATCTCACTCAATTCTCAACCAAAATTCACGAATTTTATATGGATTTGAAGCTCTCCACAAGGAGAACACAATCTTACCTATCAAAAGTCCAAAATCCAACGGAAAATGGCCAGAAAAATCCTTGGAAAAACCAGCTAACCCTGCAATCCCACTATCGAGCTTATTTCGACATCCAAACTTCTCCAAAACTAGTCTAACATGCTAAGGAAGTTGAGTAAGTACCTTACTAAGCCTCAAAACCAAGTAAATCATTCGCAATCGCGACGAAGGAAATTGAACCCCTCGTTGGAGCTCGGGTTTCCCAAGTTCTTCACGTCCTCCCTTCCAACTAATGGTATGGCTAGACTTGTAGAGTCAAGAGGAGTACGAAGGTGTTATTCTTAAGCTCGATATGTGTGTGTTTGATGGTGTTTGAAAGTTGCAGAACTCGGGCCGTACGGACGATAGAGAGTTTGAGAAAGAAGGAAAGGGTGAGGGAGGTTTGGCACGTGTGTATGTGTGTGTAATTGGTCACAAGTTGGCCAATTTAAAATGGCCTCATGCCCTAATTGGGCTACAATGTTTAGGGCTTGACAAAATGAATCCAATAGGAATAAAACCAACCCAACTCACCTATTCATTCGTAACATTTCTGTTACAAACCCGATTTGGCCCTAACTTGCGTCAACACTCTCGTAACGACGCGTACGATTTAATTATGTCATCGACGAAAATGATTTAAAACTATATACGTACATCCATGTCACTAAGCCTCGAGGGCATTATCGGACTCGGGGATAACATATATACAATAAATTGGGGCGGGTCGTTACATTTTCTATTTATCGTTACTTAGACACTAATTCATGAGTTATACTTTGAAATTTTGCACATTCACACCAACATGGTTTGTGGGGAGTGAGATTGAGAAACTTACTTTTTTTTCTAAGTGTATTTTAATTTTTGTTCTTAGTAAAGTTTAGTATGTGTTACAAATATAGTAATAATTGTTCCACCCAAGACTTTGCTTAGTAACCAGGCCAGTCCTGCCTAATCAACAATGATTCTTGCGTCAAACGGTAGAGTCTTGGCATGGGGCAGAGTGGCTAGTTGGTTTCATAGCCTTTTCAGCTCGAGTTAATAAGTCCTTAGGGGTGTTGTACGCCTAGTGCCCTAAAGCCTTTGTGGTTTGGGAGTCATTGCCCTAAAGCTTTTGCACGACCAATACTGTTACTGGAAACAAATAAAAAAATAAATAAATAAATAAAAAGAGAAAATATATATATCAAATTATTATGTGTGAAGTGTTAAATAAAGAGGACGAAAGGTAGGGATTTTAGTCGAATCTCCTTAACTATGTTGGTTCACTATACACCAAAGGAAGTTCATGATTTATTTTCTAATTGATTCTGAATGGCTTAGACTCTGTGGTGGGATTAGTTGGAACATTTGAAAAGTTGTTCTAATTTTTAACGTTTTCTATGGATTGCAACTTGAAGGTGAAAATTGGCTTAGTTAGTTTTTGTTTAAGTTCATAGTTTGTTAGTTTTTGTTTTCTAGTTTTGTTTTGCTTGAGGACAAGCAAAAAGCTAAGTTTGGGGGTATTAATGTGAAAAATTGAGTAAGATTAATAGAAGTGAAGCTGCAAATAAACCAAGGTATAGGAAACTAGTTGTAACCTTGCCTATTTGATAGGTACAAGGCCATAAATCATGTTTGCTACTAGTCTTCGTTCTAGGTTCATGTATAACCCTACTAAGAAGCATATTGAAACATCCAAAATGGTTCTTAGGTACATTCAAAGTACCTTGGACTTGCATTGAATACATCAAAGGCAAATCTACTCTACTCATAGGTATTGTGATAGTGATTGGGCGGGAGTGAAGATGATGTGAGGAGTACCTCTGGATATGCCTTCAATCTTGGTTCTGATGTATTTTCTTGGGCTTCAATCAAGCAAAACATAGTTGCTCTCTCTACTGCTGAATCTAAATTTGTCAGTATAGCAGAGGCAACTTCTCAAGCCAAATGGTTGAGGTTTGTACTATAAGATTTTGGTGAAGAACAAGTTGCAGCTACTCAAGTTCTTTGTGATAACTTCCATCAAAAAACAAGGCATCAACAGGAAGTTCCATTTCATCCAAGAAGCCATACAAGAGAAAGAAATAGAACTTGTGTACTGCAGAATTGAAGAGCAAATGGCTGACATTCTCCCCAAGGCGTTGCCTGAAGATCGAATTGCTTACTTGAGAGTAGTGCTTGCAGTGAAATCTGCAAAAAGTTTAGAAGGGAGTGTTGATGTATAAACCTTCTTGCAAATTGTTTAGAGTTGAAGAAAATTGTTATATTTGAATTTAGATGATGTAATGTGAGCCATTGGATACAGTCCATGTGTATAACCTAGTTTTTGTTTTTTTTTATGTCATAGATCATGCCATGTGTAATCGTCTCATAGTGTGGATTACATGGATGCTAAGATTGAGTTTGATGTGAGATAGACAGGGATCTCCTTCCTTTTTTGTAACGGCAATATTCGTACATAATGTGTGAGGGAATGTATGAATCATCGTCATCTTCTCTGAAATTCTCTCTGTAATTCTTCATTTTTCTTCCTGGAAAATCCAAAGGAAAATCATCTCATTTTATGCTTGGATTCAAATACAAAAACCACTACACAAACACTAAAAAAAACTTACAAATCTGTCATTCAGCATTTATAAGTTGCAACATTTTAACTGGTCTTCATGTACGTGGATGCCCGAAACTCGTTACATTACCAAATAAGGTGAAGTCGTCTGGAGTTTCATGTAGTGTACAACCACTTCCATTGGTGCTCCCAACCTGCTCAAGGATTCACACGACAGTTGCGTTCTTTAGCACTTCCCAGTCTTGAGCAATTAAATGTACAAGGAGTTATCAGAAATGAATTTCCTTGCTGTTGTTGATTGTGTGTCCAGCTTATTCAAACTTGATGTATCACGAAGCAATTTTGTTAGCCTTCCCGGATGCATTATCAACTTGATGTATTGCGAAGCAATTTTATTACTCTTCCCGAATGCATTACCAAATTTGTCAGCTTGAGGATACTTGATATGCATGGATGCAACACGCTTGTGGAAATTCCAGAACTTCCGCCGAAGGTAGGGTGAGTAGATGTCAGTGACTGCGTATCCTTGACAAAATTTCAAAATTGTCAAACATTTTGGAACGTGGAGATGCACAAATGTTTAACTGGATGGACTTGTCTAACTGCCAGAGACTCTGTGACAATCATGCTAACGACGTTATGAAAATGAAAACTATATTGTCAAATGGCGAGGCTGATCGCTTCTCTCTTTCTATCGTCTGCAATCTGAATTCGAGAATGTATTTCCAGGAACTGAAGCTCCAAGGTGAGATTTTGAATGCTTATTGTTTACCTCAAACATTGAAACTGGAGAACTCAGGATTAGCTCGTGTGGTTGAAAAAATGCGAGATGAATTTGCTTTCTGTTTTACAGCCGCGATCCACATCTTTGTTCAACTGAGTTAGAGTCAGCTCAAGTGTTCACGCAGCTGAAGCAGATGACTTTTTTCCTCGCTATCTTTGCTTCTTGCTACTTAGTTTTGGTGAATGGTTCGTTGCTGTTGCTTCCGCTCTTCAATTTGGTTTGGGTTTCTTGTATTGCAGTCTTATCGGTCTTCATGGTTCATCTTTTCTGGGTGGTGAATGCAATCGGATATGCAGCGTGCAGATTTTGACTTGATTTGCCATTTCCATTATTTCCTTCAGCTTGTGGTTTCCTGCTTGGTGGCGGGATTCCATTTCCATTATTTCCTTGTTCTTGGAGTCTTATGTTGGAGGTAAGATTCCACATTTCAATTGGAAGCAAATCTCAAGTATACACCAGTTGGCAAAATCAATGTCGGTGAAAACAGTTATGAGCTGAGACTGTAACGGCAATTTCGGTTTGTTCTACCCGTTCTGAGCGGATGGCGAAGCCTTTACGTGCAGTTCAACTCACCTATAATCCTTTGTCCTGTCCCTTTTTGTTGCTTTCATTTTTTTCTACGTACTTTCCTGCTTACTTTTCTTCAATAATATAACCAAAAACTAAATTTTAAAATACGTCAACTTGATAGCGTTGCAAAATTAGAGACTTCAACAGGGAAAAAGAAAAAACAGATCTTTCATTGTTTAAACAGAACTTGAAAAAGAATATGAACTCTATTTTCTCACTCTATATCTGTGTTTCCTAGTGCATGTATATAAACAACTTGCACAACAGCAATGGTTGCATTTACAGAAAGACATTTAAGCAGAAGAACTTGCCTCGATGCTAGCGGAAGAGATCTCGTGAATTAATCTGGGTACCTCTTCCTCCCATTTTAGAATCTCACTAGCATATCTAAGAGCTTCATCTACAGTATCAGACTCTAGCGCTGTAACCAGTGAAACAAAAAGCTTCCTATCTGTTAGAGAATGAAAGAGTCTTTTGAACTTCACTGCAATATATTGAAAGGCTCGGTGAGCCAACGTGGGGTTATTGCTGTTGTTATTGCTACTACTGGGATTTTGGCTGGTTACCGGATTGAATTCATGAAACCATTCACATCGAGTGAGAGGGGCTTCGTCAATCTTTTCTTCGAGCAGATCATACTTGTTGAGTATCAGAAGGAAGCCTTTTTGGTCAAGGGATGGATGAGTAACAATCTTTTCAAATAGCTGCTTGCTTGCCATCATCTTGTTTATGGAAACCCCGTTAGCATCTGTAGAAAACTCATCGTATTCTGTCAATGAAACACAAAATGCGACCATATCAACATCTTCAAACATCTCGACCAACTTGCAGTTTCCTCCGAGGGTGCTCTGATGCACTCTAATTAGTTGGTACCTGTGATGAAAACAATGCCAATGCATTTTAAAACACTGTCTTCCGTCAAATAAAATTGCTCAAGTTTTTTTAATATAAATATACTACTAGGAAATGTTTCAACAACAAAGAAACTGGAGAAAAAAGGACCGGTTTAGAACTTCGAATTCAAGATCATATCTTGGAAAATGAAATTGATTTTCAAGTAACTTATCGCTCATTTAGCATCAAACAGTTATATTCCTTACCTGTGTTTTCCTTTATCGGCAAAGCATACTCTCAAAATTCCATTGACTATTGTGTATGTATTATAAAAGTTTCATCTTAACAATGTGTTACGTAGTTTAGACGACTTTTCCTAGTTATAACTAATCTAAAACTGCCGCATAGCAATTTCTATATATTGGGCAAAGCATGTCGACAACAAATTTAATCAGCCAGATTAAGCAAGATATTTGGCCAACTCAATGAAGAAAGATTAATGCATTTGTTGCTCAAGCATCATTTACTTGATGCATGAATCCAGAACTCTAACCTTATCGAAGGGTCATGCTGATAAGGAGGGTCCAGATTGCTATTTCCAGCTGATGGGGGAATTGAGAATTCCATGCTTGTAAGGCTGTTGGATGAGGTGACTCCCTCGGCATACAAGATGTCCATGTCTGTGGGCTCATAATCTGTCCTTGAAATCTCAACAGCCTACACAGAAATATAAATATTTGAACAGAGTAACACGCATATAATATAGAGATCATGTATTATCCACATTCCATGTTCATATTTATATGTATCCACGACCCAAAGAATAATTGAAAACTCAAAAGAACTAAAGCTAAAAGGAATTTAAAAATAAACAAAAAAAAAAAATATGAGTAGATGATCTCACCCGATTAAGAAAATATGCAGCTGGTCTGGGCAGCAATTCTATTTCATTCCTCCGGTCGTATGTGGCTTCAATAGCAGGATCCTTCCACAAATCCTCAACAAATGGTGCATATTCACGGGTAGCTGCTGGAAATATGGCTTCCAGATTACCAGATACCATAGATTTGAGGAGCCAATCAGAAAAAGCTTTCAGTCTTGGACCAATGGAATATTTTGTTTTATCGTCAAGCTGGCTTGTATTCCCTGTGTAAACTGAATAACTTCAGGCACGACTCCATAATGACAAATACTGATAGCAATAAATTCATACAAAAGGCAAGCATCTAACTTGATGTTTAAAGTTTTAATATGTTACTTATAAGCCGAGCGATAACGTAATACAATCATTTACTAGAAAGATACATCAACTTGACAGGAAAGTAAAAGATAGTAACCCACAAGAAAAGCACTAAATGTATCAAAAAGGAACGAGCTGTTATCCTATACAAACTATTGATGTGTAAAAAACAACCAACGTTTCAGTTTGTAAAACTAACATCTGGAAAGTACTAACAATAACAAATGGGAAAAAATGATTTTGTCAAAGCTGGATAGTCAGTTGACCCTAAAGTTTTAATGCTTTAGCAGTGAAGGGAAACGGCATTCCCAGACTTTCCAACATTCACTTCTGAATCTTATTTTGTTCCTTTTAATCATTCAAAAGGTCTTGTAATCCCTTCTTTCTACGAATTATTGCATTAACCTGAACGAAATTCCAAGTATTAAACTCATGTTTGTATGGGGAAGTCCATATGCACTCT
This sequence comes from Cydonia oblonga, assembly GCA_015708375.1. Classification (NCBI taxonomy): domain Eukaryota; kingdom Viridiplantae; phylum Streptophyta; class Magnoliopsida; order Rosales; family Rosaceae; genus Cydonia; species Cydonia oblonga. The sequence continues at coordinate 12,796 of JADOBS010302184.1, forward strand.
CAAGATCAAGAAAGGCAGAAATCTAATTTTATCAGTAGTAGCTCATAACATGTTATATGTAGTTCATGATAACAGTGAAACAAATATTCTTTTTCCTTTATAACTAATTCATAGAAGACAACACATTTTCTTGAACCACTGTTAGACGGGTTTAGAAGATCAATGGTCCAAAATAAGGTGGATGGACAATTCATTAATTGAAAATCGACACTCACAACTGAGATGCACAAATGATTAAGAGAAACACGTAACAAATAATTCACTAGACCAAACAGGTAAAGCTATAGAAACTCAAACAATGTAATCCCTCATCCCCTGTTATCATTATTTGCCAAAAGGATCTAAACCAAATTTGAGTTATCTCTTGTTAACAGTTTATTTACAGCCTTTCTTCCACATGCTGGATAGGGTAACCCATCTTAATTGTATTTCTTATACAAACCAAAAATAGTCACGGATCTCATCTACATTTATCCAAATAACTAATTTATCTTACAGTTAGAAGGGAACAGGACAACTGACTTTAGTGAAAATGCCATCCAACATAAAAATTACAAATTGATGTAAAAAGGCTGAGGGCAAGGCTTGGCGTAACGGTATGGTGCTCCTTTGTGACCGAAAGGCCGCACGTTCGAGTCGTGGAAACAGCCTCTTTGCAAAGCAAGGATAAGGTTGCATACGATAAATGTTCCCCCAGCG
>JADOBS010302185.1:0-13495 GCA_015708375.1 Cydonia oblonga
CCATTTTTCCGGCAAATCAAAGCAAACCACCACCTAGAAACAACTTCCTAGCCTTCCCTCTTCCATTACCATTCAAAATTAGAAGGAATTTGGTGGTAAATTGTTCAAAAACCGAAGATGGGTGCCGTGAGACTTTTGCGAGAAATCCACCAATTGTGAAACGTTTTCCTTCAATTACCACCACCATTAGACTTCCCTAGAACCCAAGAACAAAGCCCAAGCAGTGGTGGAGGCGTCAGAGCAAGTTTGGAGGTTGAATCGAATCACACCCAATTCTAGGGTTCTTACAGGTTTGAGCAAAATTGGAGCCTTTCCAGGTCAAATTGGCCTTGGTCACAGGTATAATGTTTACTCTACTCATTGAGATCTTCATTTCTGCAAATTTTGGTAATTTTTGGAAATAGTTGGATTTTCCGGCGAGTCGGGGCGGCCGACCGGCACCCACGGCGGCGTGTGGCCAGGGGACCGCCGATGTCATTCTTAAGCTTAATTAATTGCCTTGATTTCAGTTTTGGTAATTATGTAATGTAGATTGATCGTTTGGACCTAAATTCCTTACGTTACGTTACTTGGTGAAAATGCGAGTCGACGATCCGACAGTTGGATTGTCACCAAACCTTATTATCTTATAGTACATAATATTTGAGGATCATAGGAACTTACAGATTGGGAATCCTATGTACGGATCTTCCCGAATTGGATTTGTAAGTTCGTAAAATAAAATGTTAACCGCCACTTGGTTTTGGCAATTGGCGGAGATCCGACCGTTGGATCGTAATGGAACTTTAGGATGTTGTTCTAGAAATCTAATGTGTATCTTTGCAAGTTATGGATCTGAAATCCGTGATGCGGATCTTCCGGATCGAATCTTAGGGGTATGCTTTATGTAAATTGTGTATTCTATCGATAAGAATTTTGAGTTGTGATTTGATAATTGTTCTAGGCACCAATCGTTCATGACACCTCTATGTGTGTATTAGGGAGTGGTAGCGTGAACTCCAGGTGAGTGGACTTTTGGTTTTTAACATATACCTGTATACTTGATGTTTTTCCCAGAAAATGAATTTGAATGATATTGTGTTTTGAAATGCCATGCAAAGTATCTATCTGTTTTATTCATGCATTAGTAGTTGCATATAATTATGATTGGTGCTACGGACGCACAGGTAAGTAACAGGTGAGTTGTAGATTGTTTATGTGAATTGATGATTATGTGAGATATGTTGAGAGCTCATAAACCTGCACCCCGGTGTTAGTGCTCCTGCCATGATTAAGGCACAGTCCTTCACGTGATGTTCACCTCCCACACCGTATGCTCACCTTGGATCCAAGTTAGGTGCACAGGCTTATCATACAAACCACTATAGGTGGTTCCGACTCGTAGGTGACCCGCGATTATTCACACAGTCTTCATGTGATCATAGCACTAGAGCATATTTATTTTACACCCAGGCTTGTCGTACAGACCACTAGAAGTGGTTCTGACTCGTGTGCAAGATATGATATGAGATGATATGATGTGATATGATTGATATTGATTATGAGCTCTAGATTCAGCCGTGCAGGCCACTCGACTGATATGTTATTATCATGAGTTATCTCACCTGAGTTACCGATTCTGTTATCATGAGGTATTTGGAATGGCATACTTTACATATCGTTTTTCTGAAGGTGATTTTGAGATATGCATATATTATATTATTTCTGGGAAAGTATACAGGTTTTACGGCGAGGGGTTACAACTTTTGAGAAATGAAATGATTTTCAAAAACTTTGTTTTTGCCCACTCACACTTTCTGTTTTGCGCCCCTCAAGGTTTAATTGCTAAAGGTTCGTATGGACGAGGATTTTGGGGAAATATCATGATAGGTGGCTACTTCTGAGGGTAAAATCCTTACCCGCTCTGCTGTACTTACTTATGCTCTAACATCACGTGTGAAGTGGGTTCATACCCGCTCACCAATGCACTCTGGTATTTAGGCACTCTTAGGTTTGAATTTATTCACATTTTTCCACATCATCATACTTTATGGCTTCGTCACATTTATTTATCTCCAACTTTCCAAACTAAACTCACTTTCCTCGGCCGAAGAAGGATATTATAGGTGAAAATCACTGACAACCGAATTGTTGTCTCACTTCATCAATGTTTAGTTGTGCAGAGGCAACATGACAAGTTATTACCTATAATTCCAATGTGTAGAATTGTTGGAATGAGCCAGCTTATTTATGACTTGAAGTCGACATTTACCATCTTTGCCTGCAAGATCAATTGACATTTCTCTTTGGAAATCGTGCACAAAATCCTTAACAACCTTAGAAGTTTAGAAGTACATTTACTCTTGGAATGAGCTAAATTTTTGACAGAGGCAGTAGAAGGACTAATTCAACATTCACGAGTGCACTATCATGTATCAGTCTGGTTGTATAAAAAGAATATAGATACCCTTGAAGCACAGCATGAACTACGAATGACTTGATCCCTGTTTAGGGTACATAGGCGGTCTAACGAGACGTTAGATGCAACCGTACAATGAATGAGACTAAATAATTGAGACAAAAGCCTTGTTTGGGGAGTTGAGCAAAGTTAAGGAAACTGGTGAAAAAATGTGTATTTAACTTTATGTTTTGGTGGTTAATAGTTAGTACGCCGTATTATATAATTGGAAATACTATGAAATGTTTAAATCTTAGATTGCATCATGGCATATTCATATGTATATCAATTAAACATAATCATTGTGGATGCTTTGAAGCGTGAAGAGGAACACAGGACGCACAGGTAAGTTCAGGTGAGTTGATAGTGTTAATTGAAATGGTTGAGTCATGGCACAACTATAGTTATATTTTAGGCAACTCCAACATAGTCGTACAGGTTACCATAAGTCGTAAATGTCATATGAGATGTAGTTATAGCTCATAAACCTGCAGCCCGGTGTTAGTGCTCCCGCCCATGGCCAGGGCACAGTCATTCACGTGATGTTCACCTCCTGCACCTTACGCTAACCTTGGATTCAAGGTAGGTGCACAGGCCTGTCGTACAGACCACTATATATGGTTCTGACTCGTAGGTGACCCGCGATTATTCGCACAGTCTTCACGTGATCGTAGCACCTTGCGTACTTATTTACACCCAGTCCTGTCGTACAAACCACAAGAAGTGTTCCGACTCGTGTGCAAGGATGATAGATGAGCTAGCATGATTGATGAAATATGGATAAGTCATATAGGTCACTACAGGTGACTCCCGACATATATGCTAAATTGATTGATAAGATATGGATAAGTCCTACAAGTCACTACAGGTGACTTCCGACTTATATGCTAGCATGATTGATGAGATATGGATAAGTCGTACAGGTCACTACAGGTGACTCTCGACTTATATGCTAGCATGATTAATGAGATATGGATAAGTTGTACAGGTCCCTACGGGTGACTCCCGACTTAAATGCTAGTATGATTGATGAGATATGGATAAGTCGTATAGGTCACTATAGGTGACTCCCAACTTATATGCTAGCATGATTGATGAGATATGGATAAGTCGTACAGGTTACTACGGGTGACTCCCGACTTATATGCTAGCATGATTGATGAGATATAAATAAGTCATACAGGTCACTACAGGTGACTCCCGACTTATATGGTAGCATTGATTGATGAGATATGGATAAGTCGTACAGGTCATTATAGGTGACTCCCGACTTATATGCTAGCATGATTGATGAGTTATGGATAAGTCGTACAGGTCACTATAGGTGACTCCCGACTTATGAGCTAGCATTGATTGATAAGATATAGATAAGTCGTACAGGTCACTACAGGTGACTCCCGACTTATGAGCTAACATTGATTGATGAGATATAGATAAGTCGTACAGATCACTACAAGTAACTCCTGACTTATGAGCTAGCATTGATTGATGAGATATGAATATGTCGTACAGATCACTATAGGTGACTCCGACTTATATGCTAGCATTGATTGATGAGATATGGGTGCAGTCATACAGGTCACCATAGGTGACTACGACTTGCGTACTTGTATGGGTTATTAAGCACATGATTATTTATATTGGTAATGAGATATTTGGCATGGCATACATTTGAATATCACTGTTTCTGAGCATGGTTGAGATATGTGTATGTATATTATGTTTTCTGGGAAATTATACAGGTTTTACGGCGAGGGGTTACTACCTTTGATAATTGAAATGATTTTGGAAATCTTTGTATTGATCACTCACACTTCTATTTTGCACCCCTCCAGGTTCTAGTAGCAAAATTTTCATATCGACGAATATTTACGGCATGTCCTAGTACGGGTGGCTTCCTACAATGGTATAGTTCTTATCTTACCTTACTGTACTTTACTTATGCTCTGTATCACGTGTGAAATGGGTCCATACATGCTCACTGCGCACTCGTGTTTATAGGCACTTTTAGGTTTAAATTTATTCACTATTTACATATTATCTCTCTTTATGGCTTCGTCACCTTCCAGGTGTCGGTCAGCACAGCTCGATTCGGAGTCCTAGTGGACTTTCTGGGTCAGGGTGTGTCATGTGCTACACTAATGTTTGTACTCACCTGGGCCAGGACCAGGCTTCACGTGTATGTTCACATCGCGTCGTACGCTCACTTTGGATCTATTGTAGGTGTTAGTCATGTCCTAGATTGCTATAGGCAGTTAGGACTCATAGCGCTAGTCTTCACGTGATTGTGGTACTAAAGCATAAATCATTATTACACCTTGTTCTTTTCATGTTAGAATATCTATGCATGAGCTCTTGTGTCAACATATGTCAATGAGCACTCGATATGATATGTTCGTTTATGCAAGATATTATGATTACTAGATGCTAGGTGTTTATTTATGCATGAACTCGTGTGTCAACATATGTCGATGAGCACTCGATATGATATGTTCGTTTATGCAAGATATTATGATTACCAGATGCTAGGTGTTTATTTACGAAATATCGTGAAGTATTGCATTCTTGGAATATTACTGTTTACAGTAAGTATTTTCATATTATACATAGTATGTTATGTTTGGAAACTATACTTGTTTTACGGCGAGGGGTTATTATATTTTCAAAAAGGTTCTACAAAGCTTTATTTTTAGGCTCACTCACCCTTGTTTTTCGTCCCTCCAGGAGTTAGTAGTAGTGTTCGTATCAACGAGGATTTCTGGCAAACACTAATATCGAAGATTACTTCTGATGGTGTAGTTCTTATTCTAATTTTACTGTACTTTGTGTATGCTCTGACATCACATGTGAAATGAGTTCATTCCCGCTCACAAGCGCACTTTTACATTTAGACACTTTTAAGATTTAAATTTACTCACATTTCCACATCACTACACTTTATGGTTTCGTCACCTTCCTGGTGTCGGTCAAGATAGCTTAATTCTGAATCCGGGTGAACATTCCAGATCAGGGTGTGTCATCACTAATTACATTAGTATAATGAATAATACTTGCATTCTCAACAAGGAGAATGTACATATTTCAATATTTGTGAATAACGTATCTTAGTGATATAAATATTATAATTGGATTCGTTCAATTTCTTAATCTTCATAAAAATCATTACTACAAAAAATGTCATTCGAATTGGAGATCATTTATACATACAAACGTATGAAACAAATCGACAATGCGAATGTCAAGTACCATATTCATAATCAACGGTCTATTTATTTGATACATTTGGATAACTAGTTTTGATGGGGAACGGAGTGAATAGAAGAAAACATAAACACTAATTACGATTATTCTTTTTGTTCAATAAAAGATCAGCCTTTTGTCATACGTTTACGCATGTTGTAGTTGGTTATTTTTTATTATTTTATATTTCTATCTTTTGTTTTAATTTTATTTACTTTAAATAAAAAATTTATTAAAATATTTTTTAAAAAAAGTAATAAACTAAATAACCAATAAATGAAAGCTTCATGCTTTTGTCTTGTCCCCTTATATATGTAAATGCGTATGATACCTTCTTGCAGCAGCTGCTGCGACTAATGAGAAGCTTCCCATATTCTTCAAAAAGGTTTAACCTCCTCTACGGCAAGAAAATCACTTCCTGAAGTGGAGACCTTCGTTCTAACTTCTTCTCTTAAATAGTTTAGGAGTTGTTTGGAGGGTTATTTACACGAATATCTCTTGTGGTTTATTAAGTTTTTACAAATGTATATGGTTTATTAAGTTGTTTGGAGGGTTTATTAAGTTTCCACCCTCAAGACTGGACTATGTTCTGGACCAATCCTAATAAATTGACACGAATACCTCTTGATTGGACCTCTTTCCTCTCCCCTTATTACGACCAAGTCGGATCAAAAGCTAAAAGTAGAAAGAATTATAAACAGTGTAGGAAAGATAAGGAGAATAAGGAAGGAATTTGAGGTAAAAAGGAAAGGAAATGTTATTCATTCATTGTCTGCCTCTCAAAGGCTGATCATTACATATTTATATCAAGACAAAAGAGTAAAACCCTAGCTAAGTATCATGGGCTTTAAAGACAGGACTCGACAATTATTCACAAAAAGGTCGGAGCTGAAAGAGAGTTGTGAGGCCCAGCTGGCAGGTCCTATGATAGGAGCATATTTATGCAACTTAGTATGCTTGTTTTCGTGCATTTATGTTCTTATTTCTTAGTTATTTTGGTACTTTAAGCTGTTTTTGTGTGTTTGTAGGTTTAAGGAGCTAATGATGCAAAGAAGTGCATTTTGGAGCCTTTTGGAGCATTTTTGGGCCAAGAATGGAAGATACATGCTCGGAACAAGGTGATGGACGAAATTGAAGACCTAAAGATGTTAGGATTCCTAATTGAACAAGGATTCCTAATTGCACAAGGATTCCTACTTAGAGAAGGATTCCTACTCACATAAGGATTCCTAATTGAAGAAGGATTCCTAATTGAAGAATGACTCCTAATTGAATGAGGATTTCTACTCAAATGAGGATTCTTAGAAGAATGAGGATTCCTACAAAGACAAGGATTCCTACTTGAAGAAGGAATGTTAAGCCTAGGGTTTCCTACTTTGGGTTTGACCTTTCCTAATCCTAAAATCCCTAAAGTTCCAGCAACAAAGAGATGCTTCTAAGCACATTAGGACACAAAACAAGAACTTCTAAAGTCCTAAACCCTTGTGCCGTACCTTCCCCTTCCTGTTTTCCTATTTCCCCTTTCTCTTTTCCTATTTCCTACAATAAAAACACATTCCCTTTAAGTTTAACCCTATGCCGCACCATACCTTCCTTTTCCTCTTGATTTCTGACATTCACTCCCTTTCCTATATTGTGCCGCACCTCCTTTCCTATTTACTCTAGGATTCTGATTTTATTTACTTATTCTTACAGGATTTGGACTTTATTTCTGATTCTACATTTAATTAGGACTTTAACTTTCTTTCCCTATATTTAAAACATCTATGCCGCACCCTAGGACTCTCTGATTCATTCACACACATCCCTGAATCCAGAATTCATCCATCCTTCACCTTTGCCGCAGCTTACACCCATTCCCCACCATTCCCATACATTCATACCTTCAACAACACCTCCACACACCACTCCTCATCCTTACCGCACCCTTCACTCAACCTAAATCCATTCCTGACCCCAAAACAAGCCTCATACACCTCATCCATCTCTGTGCCACAGCAAGAAGAAAGAAGGAAGGACTCTTGGATGTTCAAGCTTGATTGTTGGAGCAGTCTAGGTGTAATTCGTTCTATGTTTACAATGTTTAAATTCTTTCTCTTTCGTTTTGCTGTGAACATGAGTGGCTAAACCCCTCTTGGCTAGGGGTGATTTCAAAGCCATGATTATGTGTGCAATATGAATTGATAAATCTAGTTATGAATTCGTGAATCATGAATGCAATTGGCTTAACTGTTTGATTGATAACTTATTTATGTTTGTTGATTGAGGGTCGACACTTAATTGGCATGCATAAATCTGATGCTAGAGTATAAAGGAGTTTCACATAATCGTTACAAACTTATATTCATATGTAGTGAAGGTTGCTGGTCACGATCGCGTTAAGTTTAATTCCTAGCATAAGCGACATGATGTCATGGTTGCAAGTGCTTTGTCAATGCTTATGATTTTCATTAAACGTAATGATCTTTGATTGTATCTCTATTATGATGTCATGTAGGGGACTTTTGAAGAATGTTTTGGGTTGTCGAATGATGTCATCCAATCCAATAACACAAGGAAAATATGAGGGTTAACTAGTGATGTCACGGTTAATTTGGGGCATTGTCGTTCATAATTCAATGAAGGAGTAACTGGAAATCGATTCGCTTGCATACGTGTTATGTGCTGAGAAAGAGCCTCTAGCTAGCCCACCATCCATTAATTCACCAAATTCGTGCAAAGTTGTGTAGAATCTATTTTAGTCTTTAACTTACTTGTTTTACTTTAAATTCGTCCAAAACCAATCCCCCTTTACTTAAGTGTGTTAGATTAGTTAGAATTTGTCCTACATTGTGTTTTTAAGTGTTTTGAGTCAAGTCAAAATTAAATTTCGTCCAAAAGTGTGTTTAGTGTCAGAAACTGCCTATTTGGTGTTTTTAGGTAGTTTTGAGTGTTTTTAGCTTATTTTGAGTTCTTTGAGTCTAGTTAGGTATTTTAAAGCATAGTTTTGTGTTTTTGAGTCTATTTTCATATTTTTAAGTTAGTTTCAACTAGATTAGCAATCCCTCCTAATCCCCGATCCAGAACGATCCTTACTTGCATATATACTACGATTGACAACAAGAGGGTTTAATTTATGTGCTTAACCTATTTCGCATCATCCTAACAACCCCTCCAGCTTGAGATGAGGCATGTCCTCAGGGCTTAAAATCTGGGTATCGAGTGATGATTTCGTCGGCCTCCTCCCAGGTGGCATCCTCAGATGAAAGGCCGGACCATTGGATGAGCCATTTCGTGATTGCAGCGTTTTTCTTCTTGAACATTCCCCTATCCAAAACCTTCACTGGTTGCCAATGCAAGAAACCCGTGGAGTCAATGGGCAGCAAATTAGGTGTTGGAGTGTTAGCATCACCAATCTTTTTCTTGAGCAGGGAGACATGAAAGACGGGGTGGATTTTGGAGTCTGTGGGAAAATCCAGGTGATATGCCACGGCACCGATGCGAGCCTTCACTTGGAATGGGCCATAAAATTTTGGTGCAAGTTTGTTGAATGTTCTAGTTACGACAGACTGCTGGCGATAAGGTTGCAGCTTGAGATAAACCCAATCACCGACATTGAATTCCCGGTCCGTTCGTCCCTTATCATATATTTGCTTCATTCAGTTCTGAACAAGGTGCAAGTTTGCACGCAAGAGACGTAACACCTTGTCGCGGTCCTGCAAAGCTTCATCAACTGAGTGCACAGCCGTAGTTCCGAGAATATAGGAATGAATTGACAGTGGTGGAATGCCGTATAACGCCTGAAATGATGACATCTTAATGGCTGACTGAAATGTGGTGTTGTACCACCATTCAGCCCATGGAAGGAGGGTAACCCATTTGTGAGGGCGATGAGCAAAAAAACATCTAAGATAATGCTCCAAAGTACGGTTAAGGACTTCGGATTGGCCGTCAGTTTGAGGTTGGTAAGCTGAACTGTGACAAAGTTTGGTCCCTTGGTTCTTGAAAAATTCTTGCCAAAAGTGACTAAGGAATATGGGATCCCGGTCAGAGACAGTTGACTTGGGCATGCCGTGGAGGCGAAAAATCTCTTTGATGAAGGTGTCAGCAATAGAGGCAGCCGTATATGGGTGCTTGATTGGTATGAAGTGGCCATACTTAGTTAAACGATCCACCACGACCAAAATAACGATGTAGCCATTAGAAGATGGTAACCCTTCTACGAAGTCTAAGGCGATGTCCTGCCAAATGCTGGTCGGAATGGGAAGAGGCTGCAGGAAACCCGACAGTTGAATTATCTCACTGTTCTGCCGTTGACACTCCGAGCAAGAGGACACGAAAGACTTGATGTCCTTCCGTATGCCTGGCCAAAGAAAGTTGCGGGAGACCCGGTGATAGGTTCGAAGGAAACCGGAGTAACCCCCTTGCAGTGAAGAGTGAAACTCATCTAATATTTTTGTACGCCACTATGAGGAAAGGGGGACAAAGATACGTTTCTTATAATGAAGAATTCCATTAACCAAGGAGAAACCATGAACACTTGAGTTTGGTGTCTATATTAATAAAGGCCAGAGTTGTTGAACTTATTGGTCTTGTGCATATGATTGCTGGAGTTCAGGAAGACAATCAAAAACAAGGAAGGAGAAACCCATAATAGGCAGCAGTTCAGGACGGCGAGAGAGGGCATCCAGGGCACCATTTTGAGAACCCGACCGATATTCCACTATGTAATTATAACCGAGTAATTTCACTAGCCATTTCTATTGTTGAGGCGTTGAAATACGCTGTTTTAAGAAGTGTTTTATGGGCTTGTGATCTATCACGATGCGAAAATGTTAACCCAGTAAATAATGTCTCCAAGTTTGCACAGCGAAAACAATGGCAAGCATCTTTTTGTCATAGGTAGGGAGGCCGAGATTACGACCGGACAAAGCCTTGCTGAGGTAAGCAATAGGGTGACCATCTTGACAAAGAACAGCACCTATACCCACACCGGACGCATCGGTTTCGATTATGAATTCTGTAGTGAAGTCAGGAAGTGCCAGAACTGGAGTAGTAGCAAGCGCCTGTTTAAGCTCCTCAAAGGCAGCGGTGGATTAAGTTGTCCAAGAGAAATTTCCCTGCTGTAGCATGTTGGTCAGGGGCTTAGCAATCATTCCATAATGACGGTCGAACTTCCGATAGTAGCCCGTTAAACCTAAGAAGCCTCGAAGACCTTTGATAGACTGAGGTTTTGGCCACTCGACAATGGTTTGGATTTTGGAGTTATCAACTGCTACCCCCTGTGTCGAAATGGTGTGGCCCAAATAGTCAATGGTGGCTTGCCCAAAAGAACATTTGGAAAGTTTGACCCGCATGCTGTGAGAAGACAAAACAATCTCCAAATGGGAGAAGTGAGTAGCCAAGGAAGGACTATACACAAGGATATCATCAAAAAAAAAAAACTAATGCAAACTTACGTAGGTAAGGTCGGAATATCGAATTCATTAAGGCTTGAAAGGTGGATGGAGCATTGGACAACCCAAAGAGCATGACCAAGAATTCAAAATGACCATCATGTGTGCTGAAAACGGTTTTAGGAATGTCCTCAGAACATATCCGAATCTGGTGGTAGCCGGACCGGAGGTCTAGCTTGGAGAATATGGCAGCACCATGCAATTCGTCAAGTAACTCGTCTACCACAGGAATTGGAAAACGGTCCTTGACAGTGGCTGCATTTAAAGCTCTATAATCAATACAAAGACGCCAAGAATCATCCTTTTTTTTTCACTAAGAGAACTGGAGATGAAAAGGGGCTGCTACTATTCTGGATGACTCCCGAGTGAAGAAGGTCCTGCACTTGTCGTTCTATTTCAGCTTTTTGGGAATGTGGATACCGATATGGACGTACATTGATGAGGGTAGTGTTGGGGAATAGAGGGATTTTATGGTCAATGATGAGTTGGGGAGGTAGGCCGGTGGGAATGGAAAAAAGGTGTTGATATTGGGTGAGGAGGGAAACAATGGTAGGATGTGTATTAAGAGGTGGGGAAAGGGATGGGTCTGTGGGTGGGGTGTGTTGGGTGGCTGGTAGGGTACTTTGGAAAGATGGTTGGAACGAATGACAAGCTTGGAAGGGTGGTTGTCCAGTGACCAAGCCCTGAAGTGTATAGGTCGTTCCTTGAACGTTGAAGATCATGGTTTTGTTTTTGAAATGCCACCCTATAAACCCAAGTGATTCTAACCACTCTGAGCCCAAAATGAGATCATATCCGGGGATGTCCAAAAGTAGGAATGAACCCATAAGGGTGTAACCTTGTAGTGTAACTAAGACATTAAAAGCTCTTAGGGTCGCTGTAACTTGTTTATGGGCAGCTGTGGTGAAATGAATGGGGTCGGCTTGCTCAGTGCGCAAGTTTAATTGATGAGCAATATCAAGGTGGAGCAGATTGCAAGCCGCTCCTGAATCAATAAGAACAGAGATAGGGTGTGAGTGGATAGAGCCTTTTAATCGCATAGGTTGACCCATGGTAAGACCTGGTATCGAAAAAAAGTTCCAGCATGTGACAAGTAGGATCAAGAGATGGGTGTTCCTCTGATTGGCAGTCATGAAACTCCGTGGTGTCTTCCTCTGGGCTGTTTGCATCCAGTAATACAATCATGGGAGCTTTGCATTTATGTCTTGGAACGCGAGGTTCAGAACAATTGAAACATTCTCGTTTTCGTATTTTTTTTCTTGGACTTCAACGGGGGTTAACCTCTTAAATGGACCAAGGGGGGCTTTGGTAGTTTAGGGATGGAAATGGTGGATGTGGTTGTGGGATTTGGTGGTCTGGTAAAGCTAGAGGAAGGGTAGGTCCTAGAGTATGTCGAACGAGACGTTCGTTTAGCCTGATTCTTGGTTTCAAAAACTTTTGCTAATTTTTGCGCTTGGTGTAAGGAGTCTAGTTCCAGTGCTAGGACATCATGGCGAATATCCTCCTTGAGGCCCCCCAAAAAGATGTGTTTCAATTGATTCTCAGTCCAATCAATGACCCGACATGATAGCTTAGTAAAATCAGCAATATACTCATCCACAGTGCCTATTTGTTGAATGTGGGTAAGTTGGGATTCAATATTGGCTCTATCACCTCCACCAAAACGTTGGAGCAACAAGTCAACAAATAAACTCCAATTATCGCAGCCATAACGCTGTTCAAAACCTCGCATCCAAATAGACGCAGCTGCACCAAAATTACATGATGCCACCAATACCCATTGTTGATGGGGGGAACCTCGTAATAATCAAGATAGCGTTCAACCATGGCTAACCACCCATAGGGGTCCTCCCCATTGAAACGCGGGAGTTCCATTTTTATAAATTTTATGTGATTGGAAGGTAGTTGGTGGTTATATGGTGTCGGATGGGTGTGTTGAGTAGAAATATGGGTGGGGGATGCTGCGACATGGAATGAATGGGAATATGATGGGCCAGGGGTGTAAGGGTGGGGTGAAAAATGTGAAGAAGATGGTTGTGTCGAATGAGAGTGTGAGGCTCGAGTTGTGATAGTATGGGGTGATGGAGTGGGCCGAGTTGAGGGAGTATAAGTGGGAATGGGTTGTTAAGTAGGTGGGTTGGAAAGGCCCAGGCCCATGTAGGTGGTTGATTGATGCGAAAAATGTTATGCACTCAAATTAAACCCTTTTGTTGTCGGATTGTAGTAAATATGCAAGTAGGGATCGTTCTGGACCGAGGATTAGGAGGGATTGCTAAACACTCAAAAACTGACTTAAAAACGTAAAACACAGTTTATAACACTTAACTAGACTCAAAGAATACAAAACTAAAGTTCAAAACACTAAAACAAACCCAAAGACTCA
>JADOBS010302186.1:0-13497 GCA_015708375.1 Cydonia oblonga
CTAGGCTTTGAATTTCATGGGTAAAGTTTTGTTTTTTAGTGCATACAAACATGATTCCGCCTTTAATTGTTAATTGCATGTTGTAGATGTTGCTCAAATGAACTTGTTTTCACAAATATTTCCTTCAGGAGGTTGCACATACACTTCTTCTTGTAACTCTTTGTGAAGAAAAACATTCTTTATATCCATTTGATTGAGGGACCACCCACAATTTACAGCAATTGAAAGCAAAACACTTACATAATTCATCTTGGCCACAAGTGTAAACATTTCTTTGTAATCTACCTCAAAGGTTTGGGTGAAACCTCGAGCTACAAGTCTAGCCTTGTGTGTCTCGATAGAACCATCAACCTTGAATTTGATCTTGTAAATCCAACGACTTCCAACAACCCCTTTTCCTGGTGGTAATTGAACTAAACTCCAGGTGTTATTTTCTTCCAGTGCATGAAGCTCATTTTCCATGGCTTGATTCCATTGTGGGAGGAGTGATGCTTCTCGAAAACTCCTAGGTTCACAATGTTTATCAATTTCACTAAGATATGCAGCATGAGACGTAGGTACCGTTTGGTACGTGGGATGAGACGGAACGAAGTGGGACGAGGCGTTCCGTCCCACGTTTGGTGTGCCTAAAACGAGTGGAACGCGCTGTTCCACGAGACGAGTTTTGGGTGAATTTTCGTTCCGCCTCACCCCTCTGGAACGACTTGTTCCACATTCGTGGAACACAAAATTATAACCTATTCGTCTCCTTCTTCCTCATGGTTTCCATCCGAGGGCATCTTTGCTCCCTCTTCGTTCTATCCCATTTCGTTCTGTCCCATCCCGTCTGCATACCAAACAATACCTAGAGAACACACGAAAACTGATTCTTTCAGTGATAAGGTGCCGTGAGGCATAAGTAATATAATCTTGCAACCTAATTAGAGGTTTCCTTGTTCGAGGAGGATTTCTTTTAATCACTTGTGGCTCTGTGAGAGGTTAAGAGTGATCAGAATGAGACTCATCATTCTCTTCACTAGCAGGAATCAGACTAGTAGTGACTGAGTCAATTTGCGCTTCTTCACCATCATAAATTACAGAGACTGAGTTTTCTTCTAACACAGGAGGATTAAAGTTTTGAGGGAGTGGAAATTATTCAAACAATTCCTCCCCCTGACTTGTAGTAGTTCCTTTGGAAGTGAAATAAGAACAGTTTTCTTCAAACTTCACATCTCTTGACACGATGCACTTTTTAGTGACTGGATTGAAGCACTTATATCCTTTTTGGGTGGAAGAGTAACCCATAAACACACACTTGGTAGCCCTGGCATCTAATTTTCCACGATTCAAGGTTAAATGTGAACAAAGCAAACACATCCAAATACCTTGAGGTGTGTCAAATCAATCTTTCTACCTTTGAGTACTTCATAGGGAGATTTGAACTCTAGCACTCGACTTGGGAGTCGATTGATGAGATAAGTGGCAGTGAGAATTGCAAATGACCAAAATTTCTTTGGAACATTCATGTGAAGCATAAGGGCACTAGTCTTTTCTAAAAGATCCTTATTCTTTCTCTCGGCTACTCCATTTTGTTGGCGAGTTCCTACACAACTAGTTTGATGTATGATGCCTTGAGAACTTATGTATTGAAGCATGTTGTTGGATAGAAATTCAATGCCATTGTCTCATCTTAGGACTTCAATATTTGATTGAAATTGAGTTTTAACATGTAGATGAAAGTCTTTCAAAATGTTTGGGACTTTGCTCTTTGATTTCATAAGGTATAAAAGAAAAACTCATTCGAGAGAAGACATCAAAAAATAGAACAAAATACTTAAAACCGTCCATTGATTCAGTTGATGGTCCCCATACATCAGTGTGTACCATTTCAAAAGGTTTACTTATCCTAGACATCGAATTACCAAAAGGCAGTCTAGTAAACTTAGAAAATTGACAAGTATCACAAGTAAGATGAGATTTACAAAAAAGTGGAAATAGTTTTGACAAGACAACTTTTGAGTGATGAGCTAATCACTTATGCCAAAGTTGGTTTTCATCTATGTACTTCGATTGAGCTTGAAGAGCCTGAGAAAAACAGGCATTCTTGCTTAATATTAATGACGAATTCAGTCAAGTCCAACTTGATCTACATTGAAATTTCAACCAAGTACTTCCTTTTATGAGGAAAGGGATCCTCTCCGGATCCCTTTCATCTAAGCCTCACGACCCACAAATCGGGACCCTTGAAATTTGATCTAACGGCTAAGGTTATTATAATTTTTAATGGGAGCCCTTGTTTGTAGTCATTTGATCAAATTTTAAGGACCCAGATTTGTGGGTCATGAGATTCAGGTGGAATGGATCTGAGGATCCCTTTTCCTTCTATGCCAATTCAGAGGCTTTCCTCGATACACGTTAAATAAATGGTGCCACGCTAAAGATAGGATGTAGGCAGAGGACTGCGTGGTGACTGACTGACTGACTGTGACTATTAAACATTAAACCTTTAAGAGTTAAGACAAATTGGTGCGTTGATTTTGAATTTGGCTTATGTGCTCCAATTGGGTTTTGGTGATTTCGGATCCATAGTTGTAACTTGTGGTAGAAAAAGTAGGATTTTTCTATTTGATTGTATATTCTGTTGATGATTTTTGTTGGAGTGGTGGAGTGAAGTGCGGATTTAAAGCTGAAAGGTTGATGGAGATGGAGCGGGTGTGGATAATGGTTATGGAGACGCATTTAGAGTGTAGAATATTGGATGTTATCGATATTTTGAGTAGCTATATGTCATTTTATTTAAAAACAATGATAGGAATACATCATTTTATCAAAAATACTATACTTTTATATTATATTTGTATAATTCTTCTAATAAAGGTAAGACTTATTTGTATTGGTGGGTCATTTCCTCATCTCCTATTTGAATAATCATGATTAAATCACGTCAACATATTATGTTGACTTTTTACAGAAAGAAACAAAAAGGAAAGAGAGAGGGAAGAAAAGGGGAGAAAAGTGGAAAGGAGAAAATTATACTTTATAAAAAATATAATAAATGTAGCATTACTCTTATTTTATTGGATCCCAAGTTTAAAAGTACATTATTTAGAAAAAAACTTGCACCAAAGAATGATAATGTGGGCCGATTATTTACACGTTACACACATATTCCTGGCTAGCATTATACGGGGCCAATCCTTTCTCAAGTATTTGTGGGGACATTGAGAAAGAGTTCATAAAAAGTTAGTTAGCATTGATCATGGTTTAGTAATATTTGTTTTTATTAGTAAGTGAAATGTCTTAAATTTGACTCAACGTCCTGACTTAAGTTCATTCTAATATTAAATGACAAATTTGAACCATAGCTAATTATTGTTACTCACATATACAATAGAGAATTGGTTGGAAAATAGAGTATCACATAAGAAAAAATAAAAAAATAACATACGGTACAGTTTGAATGTTAGGGGTTCTCTACTAATATTATCAAGACATTTTGTGATAAAACTTCACAATTAATAACATGTGGTTAAATCAAGGTTCTAAAAGGCACTAGGTGGTAGTCGGGAGGCAAGCTGAGGCTTAGTGCCTAGGCGGCTTGATCTAGGAACTAATCGAGACGGTGGCCAGCTGCCTAGCGCCTAGGCGGGGCCTAGACGGACTAGCTGTAAGTAAATTTATTATATATTTTGTAAATAAGTGTCTATTTATACTTTAAAAAAAACACATAATTGTATTGTGATACAACAATTTCAAAATAAAATGACATATAGATTATAAAGTATTAGAACATATTGAAAAAAACATATAATAAGTGTTCATCCAAGTATTTAACAAGATTCTTACATTTATTGATAAAATGCAAAATGATAGTTATCGATTTTCTGCATAAGTGAGAGTTGCGACCTAGGCGGGTGTCTGGACATGTTTAGGCATGCTAGGCTAGTGCTTAAGTAGGCTAGGCAGATGCCTAAGCAGGTCTAGACGTACTTTCTTAATTTTTAAATGTTTAAAAACTAATCTAAACGGTGGTCAGCCGTCTAGCATCACAGCACCTAGACGGGGAGTAAGCAACTTTAGACGGAAATTTTTAACACCATGTGTTAAATTCACGACAATACCATTAACGTAAAGTTGAGTCATGATGGGCTGCGATATTTATTCGATCGCATAAATTGTTTACGTTGTACACACATAAGATGGTGATGACAATTAAACATTACCATTAATGTGAAGTGGTGAGTCATGATCTGCCGTGACATTTGTTCGACAATGTCAATAAATTGTTTACAGGAGGCCAATTATAATGAAGAGATTTTTTAATGTGAGGGTAGTACATCATGTGTCATTATATAGATGGTGGATATGTGTGTTAAAAAGTTAATAACTTAAAAATTAAAATTTCCCACTATTTATATAAAAACACATAATGTATCACCCGTGTTCTGATCACAATGAAAAATTTCTTATGCGAAATGCCTCATCATATTGAGTCATAAATCAATTAATTAGTGGTGGAGTCATACAAGTTCATGTGCCATATCAACTATGGGAGAGTTCAAAATAATTGTGGTTCGTTGGAGTCTTAGGATTTAGTGTGCTACTATCTTAAGGATAGGGAATATGTGGTTGCTTGGCTTGAATATGCGGTTGATAGATGGCCAAAGTTGCTTATTTATACTGGCTATTTGGGAAATGCCATGATTGGAGATTTAAATCATAATATGTACACATTTATAATTAAAGGGTTGGATCAAGGTAAAAAAGATTTTGACAAACATTTTTACACTTCTTTGTAGTATTTATGTCACATCTCAGCCCGGACCCCCACCACATCCCGGGCTCAATTCCACCGTAGCACGATATTGTCCGCTTTGGACCCCGACCACGCCTTCACGGTTTTGTTTCTAGGAACTCACACGAGAACTTCCTAGTGGGTCACCCATCCTAGGATTGCTCTCGCGTGAACTCGCTTAACTTCGGAGTTCCAATGAAACCCAAAGCCAGTGAGTTCCCAAAAGGCATCGTGCTAGGTAGAGATGAGAATATACATATAAGGCATAGAGGATCACTCTCCTGGGCGATGTGGGATCTCACAATCCACCCCCCTTAGGAGCCCGACATCCTTGTCAGCACACGTCCGGCCAGGGAGTGGCTTTGATACCAAATTGTCACATCCCGGGCTCAACTCCACCGTAGCATGATATTGTCCGCTTTGGACCCCGACCACGCCCTCACGGTTATATTTCTAGGAACTCACATGAGAACTTCCCAGCGGATCACCCATCATGGGATTGCTCTCGCACGAACTCGCTTAACTTTGGAGTTCTGATGGAACCTGAAGCCAGTGAGTTCCCAAAAGGCCTCGTGCTAGGTAGAGATGGGAATATACATATAAGGCATAGAGGATCACTCCCCTGAGCGATGTGGGATCTCACAATTTAAATTTTATAACACTAATGATCTTGATTAAGAGTGATTTGCAGTTTTTTAAACATTAAATGACTTGGATGATGAGTGTATTATCACTAAGAAGGAAAACACAAATATCAAATAATAATAAAATTGAAAAAATAAGAAAAATATAAAACAAAAACATGAAAACTCCATCTCCCTCTTTATGGATAAGGTCTGCAACCTTCATGCCTTGGATGAAGACTCTTCTATGATTAATTGAGGAGAGGGAGAGGGAACACGCCAAGAAGGAAGGAGATGGAGAATAGGTTTGAGGAATTTTGTGTGTTCGTTATTGCTCAAACCTTGTGTCTTTATTTATAACAATAAGCAGGAGAGAAACTTTGCTCTCCATATTATACAAAGTTTAATAGGAAATATCTTCTAAATCCCGAAGAATTCCTAATTTATCTCTATTTATGATTTGTACAATCACACGTATTAGAATGTATATCACAACAAGACCGTTTATTGAAACTCTCTAAAAAACCTAGTTAATACATTGCTAGAATTCTATATTTATGTATACATATAATGCAACCCAACAATTTTAATTTCAATTTTATTGAATAAATGATACTGAGTTTTTTAAACAAATGATTTATAACGATAAAATGTGTTTAACCAAGCCATTCAAAAATTAGTACGAAGAGCCACCTTCTTTGAGGCGATGATTTGCCTTTTGCATCAAATTTAAGACTCTCAACCATCAGTCTTCTAATTGTTCTTTCAACCTCACCTTTCTCAATTCCATGCTCCAACTCCAGCCCTACCTTCCAAACATCACTCACATTTCTTGCATTCACCGTTTGGTCAGTAAACATGGTGTGCAAATCATAGGTACACCCTCACAAATGCTTTCCAATGTAGAATTCGATGGATTATAGGATCAATCTCTAATGTCGTTAGATTATTGATTACTATGCGGTAGAGCCAAGGGAGAAATAGCACACCAAAGGAAAGAAGAGAAAATGCATTTCAAGTTGGATTGATTTGTCTGAGGAATGAATCCTCCTTTAATAGTTTTCTTCATACAATTTCGAAATAGTTGTGAAGCTTTTTTGAATGGTCTTATCCTTTCATGATAAGACAATTCACTTATAGAAGGGTATAACCCTTATTAAGTCATCTTATCATACCCTTTGATTAAGTGTATATCAATACACCATTCTTATGGTGCACCTTCTTACATCAAATACATATATAGTAAAGCTAACATCATCATGATCATATCCCAACATTTCCCACTTGATCTTGATGATGTAAGATTTCGTTGGCTACGTAAATTGGATCATTACCAAATATCAAATCTCAGTCGCTTCGGGCTTCCCAACTATAGTTTACAAATATTTGTAAACTGTTGTTAGTATGTGGTTTGGCTTATACGTACTCACGCTTTAACCACTTTTACTGACCACGCTTTTATCAGTGACTCTATTTTACTAGCATTCAAGTAAAATGACAGCACCTTCCGTACCCAATATTAATGACAAATTCAATCAAGTCCAACTTGACCTGCATTGAAATTTCGACCAAATACTTCTTTCTAAACCAATTTAGAGGCTTTCCTCAATACACGTTAAACGAATGGTGCCACGCCAACGATATGAGGTAGACAGAGGACAGGGTGGTGACTGACTGTGACTATTAAACATTAAACATTAAACCTTTAAGAGTGAAGACAAATTGGTGCGTTGATTTTGAATTTGTCTTATGTGCTCCAAATGGGTTTTGGTGATTTTGGATCAGTAGTTGTAACTTGTGGTTGAAAAAGTAGGATTTTTCTATTTGATTGTATATTCTGTTGATGATTTTGTTGGAGTGGTAGAGTGAAGTGCGGGTTTAGAGCTGAAAGGTTGATGGAGTTGGACCGGGTGTGGATAATGGTTATGGAGACGCCTTTAGAGTGTAGAATATTGACCAGCTCTAGAACAGGAAGTAGGATTCTCTCATTTCCTATTCTCATTCCCTTTCCTCTTCTATTCTCACACATTATTTTTTGTTTTATTGTCTCTATAAAAAAAAATTAATATAAGATGTTGACGTAGGTTAATCGTAACCATTCAAGTAGGAGGGGAGGGAAGAGGAGAGAGAAATTAGGAGGGATAGAATCCTCCTCCCTAGAACAGGGGTTTATATCATTAATGTTATCGATATTTTCAGTAGTTATATGTCATTTTACTTAAATACAATGATAGGAGTACATTATTTTATAAATAAAAAATACTGCATTTTTATATTATATTAGTATAATTCTTCTAATAGAAATGAAAATCATTTGTATTGGTCGATCGTACTTTTATTAGAAAGGTAGTACAAATGTGGTATGAAAAATAGAGTAAGATTCTCTCATCTCCTTCTTCACCTCCTATTTGAACGGTCACGATTAAGTCACGTCAACATACTTATTTTATTGGATCCTAAATTTTTTTTTTAATGAAAGTACGATATTCAATGAATTGTAGAAATACGTACATAATCGAGGATAGGGTGCTAACAATGGGCCTCAATAAAAACCTTACTAGGGCTTTCAACCCGATCGAAGGAAAAAAAGAGTGTCCCGCACCAACTTAACCATCAAGACTATCCTCCAATAAGAAATCGGAAATAATATCATGGGGTTCTTCAAACCAAGAAATTGAGTGGTCAAGTGTTAGAGTCAACCGTGCAAGCCGATGTGCCACTTTGTTCGTCTCTCTTGGTCCGAAAGAAATCTTCCATTACTTGAACCCTTAGAAGAATCTGCCGTGTATGAGCAAGCAAGTGACCAAAATGACCATGCGTGGATAATGTTTGTGGAGAAGCCTTTGGAGTGTAGAATATTTGGCCAGCTCTAGAACAAGGGTTTATATGGCCTTGAATGGCGCGCAGTAGGAAAAGTATCACTCTCATGCCTTTGCTTTGCTCCATTTGAATTTATAAGAACGATTGTTTTGCTTAGCTTGTGAGCTTATGAATTTCGTATATTTTATTACAGCATTTCCTTCCTCAATGTTGGAAAAGTTAATTCAAAATGAATTAAATTATTTTATGATTAATGAAAATTATATTTGTTTGGGTCAAAATTAAACACTGAGCTCACTTTGTGGCCCAATAGGCTCGCCAAACTTGGAGGTTTAATGGGCATTTACTTTGAAAGTTTTGTGGACAGTAACCAACACAATGTTTAAAATTATGATTATGACGTGGCAACTATGGGCAGCAAACTTATGAGAATAATCAGGCTGGAGGTTGTTGCAAAAGGTGTTTCAGAAGGAAAAATACTTTTCAAGGGCTAAATTCCGTAATTTCAAGGAGATTAAGTGTGAGGAGCTTTGTCACATCCATCCAACGCCAGCTCCTTTTGTCATTACCTCTTTTCTGTGGTTGCTTAAATATACACAAGGAATATATTTACCAATTGGATTTCGGGCTTATTTTTTATTGAGCCTTTCATTTTGTATATGGGCATATACCCTCCTACTCCTTCGTAGTCCAATAAGTAAAATGTTTCAGCTAGCCCAAAAAGTACAACCACAACCAGCACGATATATGCTCCCTGTTGATTTTCCGGCACGTGTCATATTCCACAATGGTCTCTTCTTCTCTCCGAAACTCCCCTCGTCTAACCAGAGCTTAACATGTCAAATAAATACTGGCTTCAGCCATTCACGATGATGAAACCCTTGTTCCCCTCAGGGCGTTTCCCTAAAAGATTAAGACACAAATCATCTATGGATGGTTAGCAAACTACTGACAACGCCAGTTATTCTAAAAACATCTTCTAACCCAAATATTAAAGCGTGTTCATTAACTACAAATGTCTTTTTGTTTATGTCATATCTTTCTGCAAGGCAACCTATCAAGATATATGGACATAGATACGAGGATGCAACAGGACACGACACGGAAATACCATACGACACGATACGGGGATATGAGGGGATACCACCATGTTCATGCATCATAGGGCATCAGAAACAGAGCTGGGGTGAAGCTATTGGAAAAGCATTTGATGGCAAGTAGAAGCATCCAAGGGAACAATATGCCAGTATTTTGGATCATTAAAAGTAGACAATGTGAGTATGATGACTCTTATGTATGTATATTGATTGAATGCATTCGTTGTGACGAAGGAACCCTAATTTTTTTGGCTGTTATGTAGATTGATTGGATGCAGTATATGAGGCTCCAAGACAACTTGCTCCCATCTTATTAACCCATTATTGTTTTGTTTTGTTGGTTTTCTGACGTATATCAAATGGTTGAATGGATTGAAGATTAAGTTGAAATGTGCAAATCGGGTAGCAAGAACAAAGCTTTGCAAATCGGGTAGCAGAAACATTATTACCCCCAACGTTAGGATACAAAGAAAATATATCAGTTTTAATATCTCAGTTTTTGTTTAAGAAGGAAAACTGATATTAGGACATGGTGTGCTGCACATGATCAATTGGCTAACTAATAATATTAGACTTAGTATAAAACCAACGTTATAATGCATCAGTTTTGATTTCCAACAAAAACTGAAATTAGGAATTATATTAAAGTAACCAATAAAGAGTGTTTTAGTTAAGACTAGCTAGTAATGCCTGCGCGTTGCTGCGGGATTACAAGTTCCATGAATAACAAATTTGTTAGTGGAAGTACCTCATTGAAAGCCTTCTGGAAGCACTGCAACACCTTTTGGAACCTTTGCGTCATTCTGGTCCGGAGTGCATAATCTGCAAGCAATTTAAGCATTTCCATCATATTTCCTAGGATTAATCAACAATGTCTCCTCCAACTTTGAAATAGAGCTGGGCAAACATACACAAATCCGCATTTATAAATTCAAACTCCCAAATAAATAAATGGAAGAAGTCCCAAATTTAAATTTTCAACTACCAGGTAAAACATGGAGAATTCCTACGTCTAAAATAATTAATTAAAAAAAAAGATATTTCGAGGAAATTCAAAGTTAGCACCTTGAGTTAGCTTCTTTGATTCCAGTACATTCCAAAACTGAAAGAAAATATCAGGATTTCTTAGTTTCTTACCCAAATCCACCAATTTGAATCAAATCTCTGCAGCCCAGCTTGAAATCACCTCCATGAACACAAATCTTATACATGCAGAACAGTTTAGAGGAAGTTGTGAGAATGGGTAGTAATGAAATTAAGGAAACAACCAAATTCCAAACGAATAATTGATTGTTAGATGTACAACAGCAACAAAAAGACCTAAATTTTTAGATATGCAACCCGAAATTAACAATAATAAAAAGAGCGCTTGAACAAAATATTTCATTCCCTTACAACTACCAATTATCTGCATTCATAATTATTCCCCATTTTTATATATTTAAACTATCAATTATCTGCAAAAATATTTCATTCCCTTACAACTACCACAATTATATATAAAACACGCTTGATAGATCATGTAATTGCTTTAACTACATCATTATTAAAAAAATCCTTGGGTGGGAGCTGAAAGGCTGCCATATTTCATTAGTGCATATAAGCCAATAATTTCATCCACTGTGATTATCTGTATGGTTTGCATTTATTTAGAATTCATAAATGCAGGGAAAGATTTATAGGAACTTAAAAATTCTAGAACAATGAAAAACTATGCATGTATTGTGAACTCTTATGTACAGAGCTCTTACATGCATAAAAGAAAACAAAATAACCAGTAAGAGCTCTTACATGCCAAAAGAAAACAAAACAATCAGTAAGAGCTCTTACATGCACAGATCAACAAAGAATATGGTCAAAGCTCTTACATGCACAGATCAACAAAGAAAATTCATCAGCATTTTCTTGCCCCTTCTTTCGCAAAATCTTGTCTTCCAACCAGATCCTGCTATCTAATCCACACCTTGTCCTGTACATGATAATTTAAAATCATCATGCTAAGATAGGCAATCCAAGATAATGCTACTCTTCAGTCTGAATTTTAAGTCTTCAAATTCAGAAACATTTCTGGAACAAACGAAATAATCTAGGACCATCATTCAAACAGAAACTCTTGGCCGTTCATTTGATTAGATAGTGCTCTAAATTAAAATCCAGCAATCAATTCGCAAGCCACTCAAACTAAAATCTAAAGCAACCGACTCTAAATTCATAAGCCAACAATCAAACATTAATAACCAAAAAGAACGATGCAGAAAGCAAAACTTATACGAAAAGACATTGAACAACAGCTTCAATCCAAAGCAACAAAGAATAATCCAGTAACAAAAACCAATCAAAAGGGACAGAGTTTAGCGGCCGACCTTGAAATATAAACCAGAAAAACAAATTGAAATAATCAAATTCCAAATCCAATCTCATAATTCTGCAATGGAGAAGAAAATATTAGAGATCTTAACATAGATTTTTTGGTTTGTATAGTTGGGAACACTTTGCAGAACTGGGAGCAAAATGTGTACCTGATTGGTTTGTACTGCCCTATCCGGTGGATTTTATCTTGCCTCACAACAGCTGGGTTCCACCACCGGTCCATCAAGAAAACCTGGTCGAAAATGCAACGTCTCTAAATCACTTAATCCCCTTGTGTATAACTTAATTCTCAATAGTTTATAGACAAAAAAAACCATAATTTAAAAACTTGTGTATAACAATTCCTTTTGCAGAGCCATCCTCTTCAACCATGGATCTAATTGAAAGAAAAAAAACATGGAACTGATTGTATAAATTCAGTTTTTGTAGATTTAGATTTATTTTTCTGGTTCGTTTGAAATACCCCCATTAATTGAAAAACAACTATCAATTACAAAATAAGCACGTAATCCAAGCACATAAAATCACACAAAATTAAACACCAAAAAGAAAAACACAAACTCCATTGATCCAAATAAGAAATGGAGACACAATTGAGAAAAAGTGGAGACAGGGAGAGCATACCCAAGCCGACAGTAGCGTTCCAGCTCATGCGAATTCTCAGACTTGTCAGCGGAGAAAGCCAAACACAAAATATGCCTTAGCCGACAAATTCTCAAACCGCTACAACTCACCGCAAAACGAAATTGTTAGGGTTTCCATCAAACCAACACAAATTCGAAACAAAAACTCACATGCAGCTGTTTTAGAAGATACCAGAGTTCAATACAATTTGCCCAACAATAATTTGAAGGCACGCCGTGCTCAGACTCACTGGAAATTTGTCGGAAAGTAAGTCCCAACTCCGGGATCGCCGACAAAAACAGAGACCAACCAACGGTCGCAATATGAGGATAAAACGTTCGAAACCAATTTTATAAGCTTCGACAAAACGTTGTTGCCAGTTTCGACAAAACGTTGACAAATCTAGCTTTACAGAGATGCACAACCACTCGAAAAACGGAGACTGGAAACAAAATCCCCAAACAAACGAAAACCAAATTTACTCCTGAAAGAATAGAGGACTTGAGAGGAAGAGAGCGAGATGAAGATGGACAGAAGCAGAGCTTTGCCAGGGACAAAAAGGCAAACTGAAAGGTAAAGCGAAGAAGACGGAATCGAATCACAGAGATAAACGATCATGAACGCGTGGCAATCATAGGCAAAACAGCCGTTTAACCATGCGAAGCAGGCAACAAAACGGCAAAGCAATTAAAAAACCGAGGGCATTTCCGTCCTTTTACTATTTCTGAACAGTGCCAGGTTTAACTGACTTTTAGTATATATAATTTTATAGGACCCTTGTTATTAAAACTCTCTAAAATATGTAGCCTTTATATTTTATTTTAGGATAAATTACATAGTAACTCTTTAAGTTTGAGGTTTATTACAATCTCATACAACATCTTTAAAACATTTCGCTTTCATACCTTACGTATTATTTTATTTCAAAATAATACCTCCGTTAGATTTTTCATCCATTGGTCTGTTAAATGCTAATGTGGCTGCCACGTGGCAAAAATAATAATTTTTTATAAATTAAAAATATTATAATATTAACCATATTAAAAAAATAAAAAATAAAAACTGAAAACCCAGAAACCCATTCCCCCCGACCACCTCCTCTCCTCCATTCTCTTCACCTCCCCTCCCACCCCACCCCCACCTCCCCCGCAACACCCCCGACCCACCTCCCTTTCCTCCCTCTCCCCCG
>JADOBS010302187.1:0-13498 GCA_015708375.1 Cydonia oblonga
TCTTTCTGTTTTAATTGTTTTAAATTGGGGGGGGGGGGGTAGAATTAGGGCAGTGGGGTTAGAAGTAGGGTTCGTAAATTGGGGGTCACATTTAGGTTCTTAAATTAGAGTTTTTAGGGTTCTTAATTGGGATTTAGGTCTTAAATTAGGGGAACGATTTTGGGCAGTGAGGTTAGATTATGGTTTTCTTAAATTGGGGGTTCGATTTAGGGTGCTTTACTGGGGTTAGATTAGGGTTCTTAAATTAGGGTTATTGATTTTAAATTAGGCGTTAGAATTAGGGCAGCGGGTGGTTAATTAGGGCAGTGTGTTAGAATTAGGGTTCTTAAATTAGGGGTTAGAATTAAGGTTCTTAAATTTGGGGGTTCTTAAATTTGCCTAATGGAATCCCTGTTTGATTGATAGTTAATGATTATCATGTATCAACACCAATCTATTTCCCTTACGAAAAAATCCATGGGTTCCTTGCAGCATTTGCAATTGTGATCGCAATCACACCCCTATGTAAGAATGAAATTTTTCTTTGAAAAACTGGTATCTGAATTGAAAAATTGGAATTTGAATTGGACCTTTTTTATTTTATTTTCTTTATGAGCTTATACTTAAACACTAAGTTGTCTGTAACAAGGAATGGATGTTTTTTCATTCATGGTCGCGAATTAGATTTACGGGGTTAAATTTAGGGTTCTTAAGTTAAGGGTTAGCTGGTTTTAAATTAGGGCTTACAATTTGGGTTCTTAAATTTGGGGTTAGAATTGGGCGGTGGGTTAGAATTGGGGTTCTTAAATTAGGGGTTAGAATAAGGGTTCTTAAATTTGAGGGTTTTTTAATTTGAAGTAAAGGGTTAAAATTTGGGCAGTGGGGTTAGATTTAGGGTGCTTAATTTACAGGGTTAGATTTAAGGTTATTAAGTTAGGGGTTAGTTGATTTTAAATTAGGGGTTACAATTAGGGTTCTTCAATTTGGGATTAGAATTAGGGTTCTTAAATTAGGGGTTAGTATAAGTGTAACATCCCACATCGACCAATTGAGATGGGTGATGTGCCTTATATGTACATGCCCACCTCCATATAGCACGGGGCCTTTTGGGAGCTCACTGCCTTTAGGTTCCGTAGGAACTCCGAAGTTAAGTAAGAATGGGGCCAGAGCATTCCGAGGATGGGTGACCCATTGGGAAGTTCTGCTACCATGAGTTCCTAGAAACAAAACCGTGAAGGCGTGGTCGGGGCCCAAAGTGGACAATATCGTGCTATGACAGAGGCGACCTCGGGATGTGGTGGGGCCCGGACGGGGCTGTGACAATAATGGTTCTTAAATTTGGGTTTTTCAATTTTAAGTAAATGGTTAAAATTAAGGCAGTGGGGTTAGATTAGGGTGCTTAATTGACAGGGTTAGATTTAGGGTTCTTAACTTAGGGGGTTAGTTGATTTTGAATTAGGGGTTAGAATTAGGGTTCTTAAATTTGGGTTTAGAATTAGGACAGTGAGTTAGATTTAGGGTTGTAATAGTTTATTCGTTTTAAATTTAAGTAGAAATTATTATGCATGTGTATAATATTTTTTTTTTATCTTTGTAATCTAACAAATTTATTTCCAATTTTGTAGATGTCACAACTTATTAGAAGCCGGAAGGTGATGACAACTACACCTTGTTCGACAACTACACTTCCTACTGCTGCCGCCACTGCTCCGGCAGAGATGGACCATAGGCTGGTGAATCCAGTTGACCCAGTTGGTCCTCGAGTCCCACAAACGCCAGCATCTTCAACTTCTTCGGTGGCATTACCTATTAGCGCCCGGCGTGCTCACCAACGCCCCCGTACTCTGGAGCAAATGTTGCCATCGAGATCCACAACCGATGCCTCGGGTTCACAGCAAGGTATAATATCCTAATAAACTCCCTCATTCCCTTGTTAACTTAGTTTTGTTATTTTAGGTTAATTTTGTTAATTTATGTCATTTAAGGATTAAAAAGTTATTATATATATAATATATTGTTTATTGTTGTCATCGTTCCCAACCCAGTATTAAACTGTTGTGATCATTGTGTTGGATACATATATTGTTTATTTTATTTTCAGGGTTTGGGAAATGTTTTAATTTTAGGGAGGTTCTGCCTAAATTTTGGTAGCATTTGTTATTAGTTTTGGTTTAACGTTAATTTTTCATTTGTTTGTAGCCAAGAAAAACACCCGAGGACCTTGTTGCCAATTGAAGCCGGCGAAGGTCACTCAGGTGACCAATGATCGTATCACAATTGAATACGATGAGCGACATCTGGCTGAACCAAAGGTGAAGCAGCATAGCACATTGGCCCACGACATTGGGCATGTCATTTGGACCTTTTGCCCTATGCATTAAAGTATTATACTAATTAATTCAAACATGGAATATTAATAGCAACCAATTTGAATTAATTAGTGTTTGATGATTCACAGGCCGCTTTGAGGAGGCTTGCCCGAAGGAGTTCGAGGACCGAGAAGATATTTGGGTTTGGTTCTACGGTCATTTTCAGGAGCCGGCCTATGTGGTCCATTTTTAAATATAGGACTTCTTTCATTTTACCTTTTTAAATTTTTACTAATGTTGATTACTTTATTTATATTTTCTTCAAATATTACAACTAATATGTTTATTTTGCGTATAACAAAAGAAGGTGAAGGCGAACAAGATCACTCGGGAGAAGAAGACTCTTCTCCACCATTCAAGTTCGAGGCCTTTCTCATATAAAATAGAGGAGTGGCAGAAGGTATATATTAAAGCTTTCACTTCCAATTTTAAAAATGTTGCCTATAATTTTATTTTTCTTTTTTTGCCATAATAACATTTTCCTTATCTTTTTCTATTCTAGGGGGTTCGAAATTCCCAAAGATTGGCGTCTTTGCTGACGTTTATGTTTGGCCCAGGATGAGTTGACCGAGTCCCTTAATGTAATTAATGTCTTATGCATTAAAGTATTATACTAATTAATTCAAATTGGTTGCTATTAATATTCCATGTTTTATTTCATAAGTGACTATGGTGGAGAAGTGCCAGTTAGTTATTTAGGAGTCCGCCTCCTAACTTCCCCCGGATACGTCAATCGTGTATATGGATCCCCTTGAGGATGCAGGGTTTCATATCCTTAAAGAGACCTTAGACCAGAGTTTCGGTCGGAGGCTAGGGACATATTGCCGGGGGATGGGGAATGCCAAATGACAGGAGAGTGGAGTCTCTTCATCCTCATAGTCGAAGGGCAAAGTTACGACTTTGACACAAGAAGTCACTGGCCTGAGGAGGGAGCTCGCATCGTACAAGACTCATATGTCATTGATCATACATGCCCTCAATTCCTCTGGGATCCGTCTCCCCGATTTTTCTGCACCACCGATGTCAGAGCCCCTCCACCCCAAGCATACCCAGCAATTAGACCCGTTGACCTTCGACCCCATCCCTAAGCCCAACCCCTTCCGGCAACAAGATTACCAAGCACCTACGAACGACTTGCCCATAGATTACGCAACATTTTTTTATAGTTTTTTTTTCCCGTTTTCTTTTTAAAATTTGTAGTGTTGTACATAAATAAATTATTTTTCTATTCATTAATTTGGTTTTTTTCTTTTTCCAATTGTATTAAATATATTTTTAATTAAATTCTATTAATTCTATTTTTTTATTTTTTAATTAGGTGCGAACATTAAGGCGACAATATGCATGTTATTAAATTAATTCAAAATTCCGCTTCATTCATTGCGCAAATAGTTTAAAGACGAAATAGAGACGTCCCTAGAAATTTTTCATCACAAGGCCCACTTGTACCCTCTTATTTCGTGCGATGAAAGCCTTCGTCACAGACATTTCTTGCGACGAGTAGTAAAACATTGCGCAATCTTTTTTTTCCGCATGACGAATCTGGTCTCTTCGTCTCACAGGATCTTTATTCATGATCTTTGCGCGACAAATTCTGCATAGCGATTTTTGCGTCGCCATAGGTGTTGTGCGATGAAGAAATGCTTTGCGCGACAAATACTCTCTCGTTGCACAAAGTGTTTATTGTAATAGTGATTATAAGTCTTTTGCATAATTTGACGTTAAAGTTATATTATAAAAAAAGAAGAAGAAAAAAATCGCAATCTTAAAGTTAGCAAAAAACTTCATGATTAATGAAGGTAGGTCTGAGACCAACAAGTAGTGGAAAATGACCATGTTTAAGTAGAGAGTCGGTAGCAAAATTAGCTTCTTTGTATGCATGTGAAACCTTTATGTCAAAACCATGAGCATATAAATTATGTAATTTTTTCTGTCTTGAGTTATATGTCCGGTTTTCTTGTTAGGCCATATAACACTTTTTTTTTTTTGTAGTTTGTTAGGGAAAAGTGACTACTTACTTTAATTAGGAATCCGCATTAGGTTGAAATTCCAATTAATCTTGAAAATTTTCTATGTTGCTTCTTAAGAATTTTCTTAACGATGTGTTGTTGCAATTCCAAACCTAGCTAGGTTGACTTTTTAGGTCTCATAAGGAAAAACAATATTCCCCGATAAAATGAAAAACAAATGAACAAACTGAAGAGAGAGAAAGATTTGACAAAAAGAGAGAGAGAGAGAGAAACAAAAATTGGAAAATAGAGACGATGTACGCAAACATAGTAGGATGTACATATATTTCCCTCATTCTCAAAGGTACAGCCAAAAAGTACACATTTTCAGATGAAGTCTCACTTGTTTCCATGAGGATGCATGATTTGATACTAAATTCACCTTAATTTGTTGCAAGGTGTTTAAATTCGAGTTTTATCCCTTACATAAATTTCCTAGAAGAAAAAAGGAAAAATACAAAAAAAAAAATACAAATATTCTCACTTATAAGATCTTGAAAATTGTAATTAAGATTCTGTGGTATTAATCTTGCGCATATATAGTAGTTTTCACGATTCTTGTGCTTTGATTGGAACCTTGAAGTCCCCAGAAGCTCCAATAGTAGTACTATCCTTAGTGTTGTTACCCATAGTGATTGATGACCTATTACTGTCGTCCGTGATTGGCAATTCATGAGCAACAGCTTTCCCGTCTTTGATCAATAAGGCAGAAGCCGTAGGATCTTTGCTTTTACCCCAAACAACAGCATAGAGGCCGATGACTATGAGAATAGTTCCAAGTATGCTGCAATATAACAAAAGAAAAGAACATGCACCATTAGGGTTTGGGGTTCATTTTGTTGGAAGAGATCCTGAGTACGTAACGACAATTATTGGTTAAAATATATCGTTAATATTAATTTGTAGCTAGCATGCATAATCATACCTTCCGAGGCGCACTTGCTCAGCTAAAATGATGGCGGCCAGAGCGGCGGTGATGATCATGGCCAGTGGGCTGAAAGCTGTCACGAAAACTGGACCTTGTTCCTTCATCACAACACCTTGCACATAATATGCAATCCCGGAGCAAACTATCCCCTGTTCACAATAAGATTCATTTTGTCAGACAACTTTGCGACAATACCAACAAGGATGGAAAATTGGTAATTAGCTTGTAATAGTTAAATTATATGATGATATATGGTACTCACAGAGTAAGCAGCTGCAAGAAGCCTGGAGTCCCATCCGATAACCCAAACACTCATGCTGTGTTCCACTACGAACGTGGCAACGGCACCTTCCAATGCACCCATTAAGCATATCAAAGCAGTGAGAGAGAGCTCGGCTGGGTATAGCTTTAGTGTGAAAGACTGCACCAAACATACAATAATAATGTTCAAATTAGCTCACATTTAATAAACATTTCAGTCTTGCAGCTAGACCAACTCAATAATGGGGTACTATAAATATATATCTGCTTATATTTTGCGGTTTAGGGTTTATCCATGAAATGACTGAAGTATAATAGCAGCAAAGGATTTGGACTTGCTGTATACTCACTTGTACAATGAAGAAACCGGACCAACCACAAGAACGGGCTAGGAGCATCATGGTGCCGGTGACCCAATGTTGTTCACCGGATGCGGTGCTGGTGTGGTGGCTTTGTGATTGTCCGCTTATAAGTTCAATGATGGGCCCTTTGTACCACGTCATCACCATCGCTCCTGCGACTGTGATTGCAGTCCCGATCACCTTTGCTACACTAGGCAGCTTCTTGAAATTGATTTTTTCTAACCTAAATATTGGGATAATGACCAAGTTAGTGCATATTAATAATTTGAATAAATAATTAGTTGTATTTCTTCTTGTGACAAACGCTCCAACACATGTACGTTGTATATGTAATTAACATTGCTACTGCATGATGTCCTAGACGATTGTGATAAGAATTATGTAATGATCGGCTATGAAATTTTACCTGAAAATAAGTGCAAAAATGAAGGTAATGGCAGGGAGGATATTAGCAGTGGCAGATGCAAATGTTGCTGAGGTGTATGTCATTCCCACAAAGTACAAGTTCTGAGCAAAAACAGGCCTGCAGGAAGTGACCATTACGTGAAAATCATAATTAGCTTTCAAAATGCAAAAGCTAATAACTTAAAATCTAGCCATGCAAAATCAAAATTCATTGTTTCCGGGGGTATTGCGTATATATAACAAATTAGATCGACATATTCTTACTCGAGAAAACCAAGCACCATTATTCTTAGGAAGATCCCCAGAG
Source organism: Cydonia oblonga (assembly GCA_015708375.1). Taxonomy (NCBI): domain Eukaryota; kingdom Viridiplantae; phylum Streptophyta; class Magnoliopsida; order Rosales; family Rosaceae; genus Cydonia; species Cydonia oblonga. The sequence goes on from JADOBS010302187.1 coordinate 6,621, forward strand.
TCAGTTTTGGCCTTATTTTCCTGTAAAAAGAGTTGGAATTAAACAATAAGTTCAAGTAGTAACAACATATATAATTAATTTAGTTAGGTAAAAAAATTCATACACACACATATATATATATGTGTGTGTGTGTGTATGTGTGTGTATGTATGCATATATGTATGCATGCATATATGTGAGATAGAGAGACCTTTCAAGGACAAGTGCGAATGGTGCAATAACAGCAAAGGCAATCAAATGCCTGTACACAGAAAGAACAAAGTGATTGATGCCACGCTTCAAACCAACCATGCTGATAATATACATTCCTGCATATCCAAATTGCAAAGAAACCATAGCGACGTAAGGCTTTATCTTGTAAAGAAAGAGACTCAATTTTCCATTTGCAATTTGGTCTCCCATCTTAATTTCTCTATGTCAAACACACACTCTTTTTCTAAGCTTGTTGTACGATTTACTTGTACTTCTCTTCTATGCTTGCATGTCAACACTAAAACGAGAAAAGGCCTTTATATAGAGAACCCAAAAGGCAAAAATAATTAAGATAAGCCTAACTGTTTCTACTTTCTACATGTCCTAGCACTAATCTTTGGATTATCATATGATCCATTAGCAATAAACAACCGTATTTCAAGAAATTAAAGTCATTGTAGACTCTTATGTGGATTCCTATACGAAATGAGGGGTTACTTTTTTATTGGGGGCCTATTCATCCAATAAGTAGAAATTTGGATCCCCCAACTGAAAAAGTTGCCTACGTACGTTATTCAATCTCTGAACTCCCAATCAATGGGATGGGAGGATTTAAGAGTACCGTGGTTCAAGCCATCTTAAATGAGGGTTAGTTAATGAAATATATCTAGTAATTCCAATGGTTTTTATTATAGACGAAGTCAATAGTTTGTACCTCAAAATCAATCTAAAGTTGAAAGTTCATTTTATGTGATTGTTATTTAGATATATACATATATATATATACATATTTTGTTATTTTTAACAAAAATTGTGGAAATAAGTGCTTATATATATTACTAGAACTGTAATTAGTTTGTTCATGTGTTTGTTAACTTCAAAAATTTAGTTGAGAAAAGGTTGGATCTACAAATTGAGTACCATTGTCAGCATTCACAATGTGATTCAGTATAAGTTTTCAAATGAATTATACGTGATCAATTTTTTTCTCTTATTTTGACTTGTTTGTGGAAAGTGGGGGACTCAATGACCCCTCAAACAAATATAGAGTATAATGGTGTTGCATGATGAGGTATGCAAGAGGTTTATAATGTGGTGGTGTTTGTAGCATGGGTGCTTATAAGAGTGGCCACCACTTTAAAGACATGGCCAAGAGAACTCACTGTTTTTTTGGGAGTTAAGTGTGAATGTAACTTGGCATAAACTCAGTGGAGGATAAGAAATGTCAGTAACTAAATTAATCAAGTTTTTTTAAGAGATCAAATCATCTTGAAACATCATGAATGGTAATCGAAACATGCAATCCAATTCCTTTGATAAAAAAAAAGGTACTCCTATAGTATGTTAATTAACATATATAATATTATATATCCATATTCCATCGTTCTTTTATAATCATATAAGAGCTTTGAATGGCTTCAAATGGATGATAAGTTTAAGTTGTAAATATATGCTATGTATGTAATGTAAGCTTGTTTGAGATTATACTTCGGCAGCTTGCCGACGTGGGAGTTGGTCCAGTTTCTTAGGCAATTTTCATTAATGGAATTTGTTTGAGAAAAGTTTGAAGGTATTTCAACAAATTTTATGGATAATTTTAAGATAACAAGTACAATAAAGCAGACATAAACAAACTCACATGTATTTAAACGTGAAAAAATGTAGTATTTCCAGCATATATAGCATTTCGTGCAAGATGAAGCTGAAGCCTCTCCTTTCATTCTTTCATCATTGTTTTCTTTTCCATTTTATGATGTTGAAGCCAGCATAACACATAATCTGTTGTCATGTTGGCTTGAAGCAAACACTCTCAACCTGGAGGAAAGAGGTTCGAACCCTCATGCCTCCAGTTTCCGAATATTCTCATGGTTTTCATGATTTAAATATTATATAAAATAGCTAGTTCATTGTGAGGTTTAGCTCATTTCTCCATCCCTTAGACCATCTCCAATGGTTGGGTTAGAAGCCAAATATTTTAGCCCGAAAAATTTAGCTTTTAGCCCAGAAACAGTTTTTCTGCTCCAACTGTTCTAGCCTAAAATTTTAGCCCGGGATTATTAAAGAATAAACTTAAGCTATTTTTTTTCTTAAATTAATATTTAAAAAAAAAATAAATATGTAGACTATCGTAAATTAATTTTATGAACATTTTAATCTAAAAAAATTTAAATTCCAATAAATATTTTCACTCGATTCGGTGGAGCCCACACCGATTTCTAGGCTAAATTCTGGGGGGAATCTGGCATTGGTTTAGCATTTCGCATTTAGCCCAAATTTTCCCCTTGGGTTGGAGTGAGTTTGAGGAGAAATTTTGGGGGGTAATTTAGCTTTTAGCCCACCATTGGAGATGGTCTTAATGTAGATAATATCATTTGGTCAAAAAGAAAAAGAAAAAAAGTATATAAAATAATTTTGCTCAAAAAGTTCTTTACCACAAATATTCAACATAAAGATTATTTCATTTTTCTTCTTTTACTGTATTAATGACCTAGATGGCTAGAATATGACGAAGGTGAGACGAAAGGTACGAACTCTAAAGTAAAAAAAAAAAGGAAAATATTTCCATTAATAATATTATTATTTGAACGAGTGGGTTGGTGTCTAAAACCAAGACAACCAAGTATATGTTGAAACAGAATGATTACATAATGATAAAAGGCGTGGATGGCATGTTTTGTGAAATGCATGAGTACTATTGAATTGAACCATGACATATTGCCACGAAATGAACTAATGGGGAAACCAATTAGTGTAAACAAATGGCCAGTGGGTGCTTTCGTACTTGGATCCCAACTTGAGTTCTTGTTAGTGGAATCATACCTCACACATGGAAATTCAAGCACTCAAGTTGTACGGACAATAACTAGTAGCTATGGAGGGTGCCTCTCTCGATTAGAAAGCGAAATTATTATCTGTGATGATTATACCACTTGACATATCAATATATCGTTACAAAATTTATTGAATTTATAATCGGTATACAACCAGTCATGTATACATATATATTAGGTTTAGGGTTAATTTAACATAGAAAAAATAAATAAAAAATTCACCCGTGACACCAATTTTGTGCAAACCAAGGCAGGAAAAGTTTTATGATTAACATATCACGTAGTTTTACTATCATTCACAGAATTTCTGACTCGGCTGAGAGGGTGTGTTCCAGCTTTGTTTGTAGGCTGTGGGCTGTATCACACACAACAAAACACAAAGACTTTTGATGTAGTACTTGCTCGGGACACATTGTACGGGAACACCTGATGAAGTGGCTTGCAAAAGCTTCTGCGTGAATCGGCCTGATCTTAGGGTTAAAAGGGAAAGAAGGATGGAGATGTTGCCAGGTTACAGAACAGAAGTTGACTAAGACTGCTTCATTCTGTGGGTTTATAAGCACGGAATCACTTGCAGGTAATACGTACTACGGATTTACACTCGTGGCATTTATTTAACATTCAAGCTTCTGGAACAACTTTTATGATATGAGTTCACCTCTATGGTGGTATCATGTGCTAATAATATACGCAAAAAAGCTAACATACATCTTATATTAATAACACAAAATTTCATATGGCAATGTACTCATGCTATACGAGTCCTCTACGCGGTGCATCAAATGAATGCGACCCTACCGTTGCTCATGAGTCATACAAAGAGTACCAATTAAGGTGGAAGGAAGCAATAAGTATGCAAAGTGATGCAATTAGTGTTTGCTTAGGTGAGGGCCTCCTTTGTCTTTTCCCAATCATTTCATAATATGTATATATTTCGGTGATGCATTCTCATGACTTATCAGATTGTAATTACTTCTTTATCCAACATAGAACAATTAATTTAGGTAGAAAGAGAATGGTAGGGTGTGCGGATGGACGCGTGAAATGTTGATGTATGTGAACTTTACTATATGACATATGTTCACTAGTAATCTTTTGAGCATGTGTGAGCTATTAGTAGAGTAAAATCTCTTATAGTAATATTCTATAAGGGAATAACCTCTTTATAAAAATAAAACACCAACATTATTCCTGAGTGTCAGATTTGTAGCAAAAGATGGCACACTACACTCAATTGCTACTACATAAATGAACAGTTACCATATTCTAATGGTCCAATCCCTGAGTGCCAAATCTGTGGAAAGAGAGGGCGCATTGCTCTTAATTGTTACCATCGAAGCAATTATTCATTCTAGGGAACACCACCACTTCAATCTCTCAATGCATTGACTGCACAATCTTTTGCAGACTTCAACACTAATCAGGCTTGGATCATGGATACTAGGGCAACACATCACATGATTAGCAACATTGAGGACTTGAATATGATTGCACCATTTGATGGAGATCAGAAAATCGCAGTTGGAAGTGGTGAATGTCTTTTAGTGAAAAATATTGGTTCTTCTTCTATTCAAACATCATCTAAACCTTTAAATCTCTATACAGTTTTGCATGTACCTGAGTTAGTTGCAATTCTTATTTTTGTCTATACTTTATGCAAGGATAATAATTGCTATGTAATTATTGATGAATTTGGGTTTTGTATGCAGGACAAGGCAACAAAGACAATACTTATGAGAGAAAAGAGTAGTGAGGGATTGTATCACATACCAAAGCAGCTATTCTTCAAGTACAATCAGTTGAGGCAGTCTACACCAAAAGCATTTCTTAGGCAGTTAATAAAGGCTTCTTTGTGGCATCATCGGTTGTGTTATCCTACTAATGAAGTTCTACATAGTATGCTATCATATTCTCAGAGATATAAATAAGCATGTTTATAGTTTTTGTCTTAAAGGAAAAAGTCTAGACAAGTGTTTGAAGTTAGAACTTTGAGGTCTGTAAGACCATTTGAGAAGATAAGTAGTGATGTATGAGAACCATCTTCAATTGTATCAATATAGGGTTATAGATACTATGTGAGTTTTATTGATGATTGTACTAAATTCACATGGATATTTCCTTTAATATACAAATCTCAAGTTCTGGAAGTATACCAGTCTTTCTATGCATTTATTCAAACTCAGTTTCAAGCAGTTTTTAAATTTTTCCAATATGATGGTGGTGAACAATACATGAGTTTGGCTTTTAAAAAGTTTCTTAGCTCTAAAGGTATATTGCACTTGGTCTCATGTCCTTACACTCCCCAACAGAATGGGACTGCTGAAAAAAAACATATGCATATATTAGAAACTGCAATTACCTTGCTTACCACAACTAATCTTCCATATAATTTATGGTTTCAAGCCTGTGCACATGTAGTTTTTCTAATCAATATGATGCCATATGAATCTTTAAGTATGCAGTCTCCATTTTTCCAATTGTTCAAAGTTCATCTTGTGTTACACTCTTTGAAATTTTTTGGAACAATAGTGTATCCTTACCTTAAACCCTATAACTCTTCAAAATTAGATGCAAGGACATATCAATGTGTACTTGTGGGATATGCGGGTGTGCTTTGTTACCATATAGTTAAGAGAATGTTGTTTATATCTAGATATATGATTCATGATGAGCAGACATTCCCTTTTCATCAAAGTAGTTGTTGTTGGGCAAGTTCCTAGACATCATCATGTGATAGTTCCATATGTTCTACCAGTTCATAATGAAAATTCACAGAGGGATTCTTCTTCTTCACAAAGTTCCAGAAGTGAGACTTCAATTCAAGATCAAGTGGTTTCAGAAATACAAGTTACTTCACAGAATTCACAGGAATCCACAGGTGTTCAAGCTACTTTTCAGCTACAAGACTCTTTATCCCACACTACTCTACTTTCTGCATTAACTCTCAACTCTTTGTTGCCTGTCCATAACTCAGTTCCAATTGAGGTAAGTTCTCCTTTTAACCCAAATAATGATTCAAGTTTAGTACATACCACATCACATCAAGTATCTTCAAATGAGCAACCTATGCAAACTGGACTAAAGTCTGGTGCAATTCAAAGGAAGGATTATAATGCCTATTCTACACAATCTCCTTCATCATATAAAGATGTTGTCAAAAGTGAAAAATGGAGAGATGAAATGGTGGATGAGTTCACAGCTTTGTAAAGACAAGGTAAATGGATTCTAGTTCCTCCACCTTTGGACAAGAATATAATTGGTAGCAAGTGGGTCTACAAAGGCAAGAGAGATCAATATGGTGTGATTTCCATATACAAAGCAAGGCTTGTTGCCCAAGGGTTCAGTAAAGAACAAGGGCTGCATTATGAAGATACATTTAGTCCTATGGTCAGGCATAGTACAGTTTGAATTGTGTTAGCTCTTGCTGCATCTCAGAAATGGACTCTAAGACAACTAGATGTTAAGAATGTTGGAAATGTGCCCTAAAACCAATCATGTGATGATACTTTACGGACATTTCACAATTTAAACTAATCTAGTTTAATATAAGGGGCAATGATTATTGTTTTAAGCCATCTTATATAAATGTTATATGCTTAAACAATAAGTCCAAGGAATATGCAATTTGGGGAATGTGATCTAAAGAAGTTAGATTCATGAGACCATTCTTTTTCGTATATATATCCTAAACGTTCCTGATCATAGGATTGCCAATTGGGCATTGACAGGGAGTTCTCATATTCATGTCACATGAGAACTCATGGTTGGGATAATGCAAAGTAATCCTTTGACCTGAGGCATCACAGTTGTCTTGTGGTTAGGTCCTTGATCTTTGACTATGTCAAAGTCACTCCA
>JADOBS010302188.1:0-13500 GCA_015708375.1 Cydonia oblonga
CCCCCCCCCCCCCCCCAACATGTCCCTATCGTTTAGAACCATTAAGAAAACGGCTTTGTTGATGACCACCAGACCAACGTCAAAATGTTCTATTATGGTCCAAAGTTAACGTACTATATGTACTTGTGACTTAATGAACCCACGTTACCAAACATATAGAAAAAACAGTGTAGAGCCTCAAACGCTAACATATCAGACTAACAACAATGACTGACTGCAAATATCGATTGTAACATACATAAGCATAAAAGATCCAGTCAAAGAATGATAAACTATCAAAAACCCAACAAATAGAAAGTATTGTATGTTAACGGCAACACAACCTCTTCACCCAGGCTTTCCTCGACTTGGTTCCAAACCCAGATGTATCACCTCAAATTCTCCTAATATAATGTAGTATGCAACAACGTAACTTCTTCATATCCACTGAAAAGTAAACCATAAATACAAACTTGTGTGCATGTATCACAAGGAACCAACTCTCCGCCCAGGCTAAGGCCACCATACTAATCCTATACAACTGGCATCATGTTGCATTTGACTAAAAAGGCTAGGACAAACTGAAATCTTATGTTATGCTGCAGAAGTTAAGAGAGTTCGTAAGGAACTGCCTAACTAGCAAACAAGCCTATTAAACAAGCAAAAGCCATTGACCAAAAGGTTAAAATCTAATGTTAGAATTATCCTCTCGAGTTCATCTAGGTTCTATCTATGAAAGATCTGCAAGAACATTGCTCGTTCTGCCAGACAGTGCCCCTTGTTGGTTGTCTCAGTTCAGTAAGAGATCTATCCAATATGCCACTTTTGGCTGAACTGGGTTGAAGTTCAAGTGCATGGACTTGGAGAATACGAAGTTTATTATGTAGGATAAAAAATTTGGCAAAAAGATGGGGGGAAAGGATGTGATAAGAGGTCCAAACCCACTTAAAACCACTGGTTTTCAATTTGGTTGACAATAGACACAAGCATTCTTCCCCCTCAAGATCACCCAACATGAGACAACACCCAAACCATCAAATAGGAAACTAACATATCCTTTCATTTCATGACAAAAAAAAAGGTTTCAACGGAAAAATTAAGACAAATTGACAGAGATTGGAATTCAGATGCAACCAAGACATTAGCAAGCTACAACTAGCTACCGTAGCCTTTAGAATTCTTTGTTCTTGATGGTCTTTGATATTGAAGCCCAAGATCCTGGTACTCCTCACAAAAAAATCTTTGTTCTTGATGATCTTTGATAGTGAAGCCCAAGATCCTGGTAATCCTAACCCAGATTCCCTCATTCTTAACCAGAACTAAGAGCAGTTGCACAGGTATGAAGAAAAGTCAAGCCTATGTGTCAGGATTATTTCGTTCACCACACAATTTAAAATGAATAAATCAAATCAAATAAGAAGGGTTGTAAAGAAAATGCAACTATAAAAAGTAAGTACAACATTCTAGCTCAACTGAGATAAATTAATAAATTTGTTCTGAACTGGATCACAGAGGTAGTTATTGCATGTCCCAAGTCACTAGATCACAGAATTAGGAACGGGTCTGTCTAAAAGTAAAAGCAAGAAAATGGTTAACAATGTCAAACTAGTCCAAGAAAAAGGCAGGGGGTGGTGGCAGACTGAAAAAGGGCGATATAGGACTTAAAACTTAGACCTCAAAAATAAAAAATACACGATGATTACTATTGTAAAGAAGAGTACAAACCATAGGCGGAACCATTAAAAGTGAAGAATGAGATTCTACTAATCAAAATTCCTCCCTGGTGATTAGAGGGCAATACAATACTAACAAAGTGCATGAATTAGGAACCCTGCATTAGGCTCAGTTTGTCGCATGCTCATCTCAACGATACTTCAATTGCCACATAGAGAACACAAGTATCGCACATAAAAGAAGATTATATGGAACAACTAATCTCCACGCGTCATATAATCCCTGCAAACTACAGTTGCAAATGCATTCTATATTTTCCATTAACCTCGACCTAAGGCCATTCCAGTATGATCAAGAAGTCCAGATAAAATATATAAAACAAAAAATACCTATTATGAAGGGAAGCACTAATACCTCACATGGACCAGCTACACCTTCCCTTTTCATAATCAAATAAACTGTAAAGAGTGACAGGAAACTAAAGGTACTAGCACGCATGGCTTTTCTTTTCACCTCACCTCCCAGTAAGCCCTATGATTATCCTTGCGAAACACTATGGCTTATTCTATGCCACATTTTTTAACCTTAATTCCCCAGGGGGTGGATAACCTAGCAGTAATATTCTATGGAATAGGCATACTGCATGCTGTATCTAAGAAAGGTTGACTCCATCCAATATAGATGTCAATCTATTAAAATGGTCTCTGAATATACTATATGCATTTAAAGATTCAAAGAAAGGGCTCACAGCTAAAATAGGATGCGTACAGAGCACTTGACCTGGGACCAACCTCTCCAAAGAACATTCTGATAGAAAAAAGCATAAAGAATGACACATGAACTATGAAGGAGTATACCTCTAATATTACTATCCATTGCTTTATTGCCCAAACCCTCCATGCGGCCATCTTTACTCTTTCCCGTAACAGTATTATGAATTATCACCACAGGTGGCCACATAATCAGATCATCCACATTTGCTGCTGCTGCTTCAGCAGAAAGAAACTGATACGCCTTTGAGTTATCGGGAGGCTTCAAGTAGTCCCAACCCATTAGAACACACAAAGCCTTGTGGAACCCCAGGTGATCCACGCGCAAGTCAGCACTATCAGAGTTGTAACTGTGCATGATGAGACTATGCATATCTGGAAAATCTTTAGAGGACCTGAAATAATGCATATCAAGGGAATTGAACAATGTATTTCAGGTTTACCTCTTAGATAGCATTAATGCCCTACAACTTTGAACTCAAAAGGGCAGTGAAGAAGATGCATTTACCAAGGCTATTCGTGTGAGCTGATATCATTATATCATCATGTGTAAAGATGCATTTTCTTAGTTTCATAAAATGATATTACTTAGATATTTTCATTTAATGAAAGAACCCGACACAAGGTAAATAATTTATAATGAAAAAGGATAATTTTGTAAGATTGGGGTATACACACAAATAACTGTGTAAGCAAAACGCTGATAGGTAACAATATGATCGGACAGAGAACTGTAGCACTATCCATCAGAAAATAACACATAAGAAGCCAAAAATTGCATCATCGTAGCTAATGCAAACTTAATTCTCTAACACGGCTAGTGGCACTTAATTTCCACAACTAACGCAGAAATTTCAAGGGGAAAAGAAAACAACAAATATCAGCATCAACATCAAAATAGCATCCTGAAATTCTCATGTAATCTTTACGTAAGCAAAGTTGGCCTCTAAACCTTTGCACAAAACTTAGGTTACAGTAAACTCTATCAAACAGACTAGGTCAACTGAGTCACAGACACCAGTAACGGGTATTTGATTCAATCAATACAAAGTAATATTCTAAGTCTTTTGCATTCATATTTTTTCAATCTACAATATTTTGTCTGTTTGTCTCATACACAAAGAAAATCCTAGTGTTCTAGTAAATGAATCATGTGGAATGATCCATGTGAATGTGATGGCATGTGGTCTAGGTTTGAAAATTAGACGGAACTAAAAACATAGAGGTAGTAGTACTTGAAGAGAATCAATCAGAAGAGGTTCTTGTAAAGTTCACACAAGAAACATAAATACAAAGCTAACAGCAAGAAAACCCAATTTATTAAAGGGGAATAAAAACATGCGGAAAGAAGAAAATAGTAAAAAAGATGTCACCCAACAGGTTCCTTTTCAACTCACATACAAGATAGAACTTGGATGTCGACAAGGGCATCAACCAGTCTGAACCAGTCAGTAGCAAAATGTAGAGAGGTATCTGATTCTTTAGAGTGGGAAAACAGAAAGGAGATGTATGCATATGGAATCCTTATCAATTTTTTTTGAAAGGGGAATCCTTATCAATAAATTAGCTCAAAATGCATAAGGGAAGTTATGGTGTGCACTGTGTAACCAATCCCAGTCCATTATATCCACTAACCAACAACAAAAAAAAAAAAACAGAAGCAGAGCAAACCAAAATAAAAAATGGAACCAAGTGACATCATCTAGTAAACCACATGTCACAAACAAGGATTAAATAGCAATTATAATTCATCCTCACAGTTGCTTTGCTCCCATCAATCACAATACCAGATCATTGAAAAGCAACAAGTTCTTCTCAAAAAGAGAAAGCAAAGATAGACACTTGGGGACAAAAAATCTACCAGGTACTTAGAAGCCTGATGATGTAGGAAACTAAATAATAAAGTAACAATGTAACTCATTGCTCCTCAGTAATGATGCAGAATATTCTTAATTCCATAACAAACAGGAAAGTAAATGCTAATATCGTAGATATTATTAATGTGCATCATCTGAGACCAGAGAAAAAAAGATAGTATTGGATACTTACATATGGATTCAGTTCAAAATATAAGCTCTTATAAACCACCCAAATCCTACTAAACAACAGGCACATGTGCATGAGCTTCCTTGTATAAATATTCGCACAAGGAACAAAATGAGTTCCAACAATTCCAAAATACCAAAACAAAGATTCAACAAATTCAGCCTCTAGACATGAACAGCTCATAAAGAAAGACCTAGCGCCCATTTTGCCACAAGTTAGACAGCACTGGTAACAATATAAAAGAACTGTACAGACACAACCCACTCTCTTATGAGAACAGAGCATGGATCAAATTGAATGCCCACACCCTGTCAATTGCACTGAATAATCCTGGATCTACGCTGGGATGGATTGAGACTTGCCCAAGTCAAATATATTTCTTAAGGGCCAGCTCAGCCCATCTGAATCTTAGCCTGACCTGACAACAGTCAGTAACACCAAAAGAAAACCTCATCTCAATCAGCTTTAGGCTAAACCAACCAGGTCGTTTGAGCTACCATCCAACTAATAGTCCTAAACCTACAAATCATCACAGCCATATATGTCCAAACCTTGAGGAATAATGAGCAACCACCTTCACTATAAAGTATAAACGCATATCAGATAATATGGGCATACATATAGTGATAGTAAGGTCGTACGTAAATAACAACTCTTTCATACACAATAAGTAAAGGATCGATGATTCTCCAAACACTGTCTGGGTAGATTTCTAAAGGGAAATCTAAAAATTAAAAAAATTAAAAAAAAATGCAAAACATGAAAAGAAAACGAACTTTAGGAGCCACTCATTCTCCCCTCTCTGTTGGCACTTTCCAGGACGTAATAAACTATTTAATCTGTAACAGAAATATACAGCACCTCTTACAATCAATAAAAGGACCCACTGATACTCCAAACTTCGTTGGAGCATAGATCCCTAAAGAAATCTGGGAAAAGCCTAAAGCAATAAGACTCTTCCTAATCCTAAACACACATTTAGAATTCCCACAGCACAGTAATGACATATGCAAAATGTTCCTACGAATCATTCATGATTCTTTCACATATGCAAGCAACTTCTTGGTATTCTCACAAACCTACTTATCATTTTCAAGGATATCGAACAAAAGGTTTTACTTTGCGTTGAATGGCTGGCTAGCATCAGGTCACCATCAAATGCCACCACAACAATATACTTACCAACTCTATATGAATTTACATAGAAAAGAAGCATCATATGTGTATGTACACAAATCTTAACTAATAATTATCAATAAAGATAACTGATGAACTAAAAATTCAAAACAGAAACGCATTAAAGCTTCTAACTACTCGACATTACATCCATTGAATTCTTTGACATAGCCTTGCAGCCTTCAAAGTCAACTAAGCACACTTGCGATAATGTTCACTTGATAGTTGATACATAGAATTGCAGCTCTAAAAAAATAGATTCTACAATTAACTTTCAGTTCCATGCAGGGGCCAAAAACAAAGACAAATGAAAGAACCTCCTCGGAGATATACTATAAACAGAAGCTACCATGCAACAAGCTGTTACTTAGCGAGCAAAACGCAAGCTTTCAGAAACCTACAATGAACTCTCGTACAAAACAAGTGCAACCCTGGTAATTAGAGAAAGGGAAAACAATTCTCTCTTCCAAGGAGATAACCAGTCTTCATTATCCACCAAATGTGAAATGACTTTTCCTTGAAGCCTAATGCAGCACATACCATAAAGCACAGATCCTCGTGCAAGCATGTCTTAAACATTGGGTGGGAGGTACTAATCCTAGAGGAAGATAAAACACACGCAAAAGAAGAGTAAAACATTTATGAGGACCAACATGGCTATCCTTCAAGTTCACCAAATAGCTAATACCAATTTTTTTTTTTTTTGAGTACATCGATATTTTTACACTAGGGAGAGGGGAAGTTCGGCTAAGTCACACAATGGACAACCTAATTTGGTATCGAATTCGCCATCCACAACATTCGAACCTAAGACATCTCACTTCCGAGTGAAAAGGAATACCACCAGACCGTAGTACGGAGTGGTGCTAATACCAAATATATAGTGCCAACAACAACAACAAAGACAAAATAATCAGCAAACCCTACTTGCATTTGAGAACTAACTCTATACGTATAGATAACTTACATCTCTTAAGACAAATTCTCACCCCTAAGTAGACCGTATTTGACCTCTTGTGAGTTAGACAAAAGTCACAATACTTACAAACTATGCCATTAGTCCATTACTTTATCAGCCATCCTATCTTTTAAAACATGAAAGCTCTTTCTTCCCACCATATTCCTTCAAAATGAATGCATTGTAAGCACCGGATCTAACTTACGAACCGACAAATTCCTAAAGCTCCAAAAAGATTTCTTCCTCCCATTCAATACGAATAACGCATAAATCTGGTAGTTGGATAGTGATGGCTTATTATGGTAAAGGGGAAGAACGTAAATGAAAAGGTTGAAAAGCTAGAATAGTTCGGGTCCTAAGTATAAACCACCGACACCCAAATCAATGAAACAATACCAATACTAAGTACAAACATAATCGAAGGACATAAATATAGATAAAGCAATTAATTTGCACAAGACCTGGCACAAGCAATGCAGTGCAGACGGCCATGCTTCCCATCCTCCAAGTAAGTCTTCCTCTGCTGCGTATTCTCATGAATCAGCTTCACAAAGTTAAGAAACGCCTTCTTCAACGCAATTTGATCAACTTGAAGATGCTTCAGACCCACATTCTCGCCTCCGCCTCCGCCGCCTTGCCTAAACCCCACACTCTCATGACCTGCACCCCCACCACCACCAACCCTCATGTACTTGTTAGCTCTCCCCTCACCGCCGCCCGCTTCCCGCCGAAACGGACTACTCGATCCCGGCAAAAACTCTCCCTGACCTCCTCCTCGGGGACCCCCCGGAAACCCATTTGGATTCCCATACTGCATAAATTGCTGCCGACGCATCGCCAATTCTTCTGCTTTATCCCTCTGCTCCTCTTCTTGGGCGTACTTCCTCTTAGCGGGCCCTTCTGCAGGCCCACGCCCGTCGAGCCCGAGCGAATTCCAGTAATCCGGCCCACCTGGTCCACCGGGACCGAATGGCATGAACCGGCCAGGCGGGTTCATGGGCGGAGGGAAGTCTTGATAATCTGGCGGGAGAGCGAAGTAAGATCGAACACTACCGTCGGCAAGAACAAAAGTCCGGCGCTCGAGCATGTGGAAATCGTATACTGGCGGAGGTGGTGGGCCGAAAGAAGCCGGGTCGGAGAAGGGGAAGGGAGCAGCTCTAGGAGAGGGGCCTGGCGGGTTTTTGGGATGGGCGGGGCTGGGTTTCGGGGATGGGCCGGGTTTAGTCTTGGAGGATTTGGGGTCGGGTGGGTTTTTGTTTTTGTTGGTGGTGGTGGTGGTGGTGGTCGTGGTGGCGTTGGGGTAGGATTCCCAGCGAGATTTGCGGCTGGAGGCGGAGGAAGAAGAAGATGGCTTGTGGAGTGGTGGGCCCTTGGGAGGGGGACCTCCGGCCATCCTGGAGGTAGGGATTTGTCTGAAAGCGGGAGAGAAAGAGGAAGGAGGAAGATGCTTGCCGGGAATTTTATATGTTTTTGTTTCTACGGGAAGGCCATTGTAGCAAAGGATTTTTCACTCTTTTTTTTTCTTTTATTTATTTATTTATTTTGAAAAGATACAATAGTAGTTATTCAGAGGATGGAAAATCATACATTATTAGAGAGGGCCTCCACAATCACATCCGGAGGCTCCTCAAACCAACAAAAATCCTTAGAAAATGAAACAGCCAAAGATCCCGCAAAAGATCCTGAATATCGTCCACCAGAAGATCAATCAAAGAAGACCCCTGAATGTGATTCTCAATTGCTTGAACCAACTGAAATGAGTCACTCTCCACAATAACATATTCCAAAAGTCTATCCACAACCAATTGAACATCCTCACGAACGTCAAGTAGTTCCAGCGTAATTGGGTTCAATGCAGGGGATATTCCGCGAACAAAACCTACCGCATAGCTACCGGCTTCATTGCGAAATACCCCACCCACACCACGCAAATTAACCAACAAAGAAAGAACCATCAACATTAACTTTAACTTTAACCCACCCTGATGGTGGGAGAATCCAACGAGATGGCACTTGGAGAGAAGGGGAAACAGGGACAGGTTTAACTAGCATGAATTCGTGCAACTGCAACTTAGCAAATTGAGAGACCAAAGATGGAGTGTTGACCTTATTTTCCCAAAGTAACAGATCAATAAAATTAGGAAAATTTTATTTAAACTCATGTAATATCTTTCTACACTCAACTTACTTTTTACACCTATATTACTTTTAATTAAAGACTTAATATCTTTTTAAACCCAAGTTTACTACCTAAACTACCCTCATAAACCCAATTCAAAATATATACTTATCTTTACACCCATTCCCTACCAATTTTCTCGGTGAACTTGGAGTTGGCGAGCTTCTTGATCACCTTACTTCGGGGGTTTGCTATTACAAGCTGATAGATCAGAAGAAAGAACAAAACATAAGCTCATGATCAAACAAAAATATGAACTATATCAAACAGAACTAGTCTACCATAATATCATACCTTGAGACCGTTTCTATCTACATTTTTCTGGACCTCTTCAAGCATGGTGATCCCGCTACATTGATGTTTCCAACAACTGTAATTTGATTTTAATCTTAGCATTGGACTTGTAGTAAAGCTTAACGGTAGATATCGTAAAAGTTTAATTTGTGATCGTTGCAGATTGATCACTTACTGCCAATATCTATTAGAACATAGTGTAAGCTTGTTTCTCCAGAAGATTTTATCTTGTCTTCCTCCTCATGTACCACTTTTGAGCATAGATTAAATCTCTATCCCGATGATTACGTTGTTTTCATATATCGATATCTAACTTGTATTTTATTACCTTTCCCTTAAATAGTTTGCATTAGCAAAAGTAGATATTGGTGCATCAATTTGAAGAATAAGAACTCGTGGAATATTATTCACAACGTATGATCAATGCTTCTACAAATCGACGATGGGGTCTCATCATCGGACAGAGAGGATACTTGACATCTCCTTTCCTCACCACGGTATTCAAGGTCATGGCTCTTCTATTTGCTACTTATCCAAGGCGTTTGGCTTCTATTGGAATTATTCTTTTGTCAAATTTGAAGATTAAGCTGTACTTCCTCAAGATGAAATAGATATTGAGCGTTATATGCTTGGAAAGTTCTGGATGTCTAGTTTATGAAGAATTTTATGATTCGTGATTTTCGATTTTTCTAAAAGATGTTATTGCTATTTTTAGTGCAGACAACACATAATGATGATTTCTTGCGAATAAATGTTGATTAATTGCGTGATGAAAGTAGGATAAACATTGCGTGATAGTAGAGTTTGATTATTTGGGATGTGGGTTTATTGATAAATTTTGGTTTTATTGTTAATTTCATCTTGTACTTGGTGGTAATTATGCAGTAGGGTAAAAAAACAATTCACAATTAAAATTTAAATTGGGTGTAGAAAGAGGTTATATGAGTTCAAATAAAATTTCCCATAAAATTACAAACTCTGGCCTTTTTAGTGAGCAATGGCTATTAAAAGGGAAATTTGGAAAATTAGCCAAAATTTGGACCTTGAGTAGAATTTTAACCAACCATTATATCCTTTCATAATTTTAACCAAAACTTGAGATAAAAATATTACAATACCCTTTTTAACTAAGATAACTACAAAACTATGTAGTCTTTCCCTCATAAAAAAAATACAAATAAAAATAAAAAAATAAAAAAAATAAACCTTCACTCGTAGATTTTTGACATCAGAAGCTCCAAAACGGCTTGAATAGGGACACTCCTGTGCAACTTTTCTCACTTCAACAACTCTAAAATCTTTTCGGCACAAATGGGTCCTCCAAAAATCGAAATTGAAGCTTGAAATTCTCAACGGGTACTCGTCATTAAGAAGAAGAAGGAAGAAATTCACAACTTTGCATCAAAATCGGATGAGGCCACGTGGCCTTTCCCTGAATTTGTGTTGTGTAGACAGATTGTATTAATTTAAATTTAGGCATGAAGGTATTTTTTAGGGGAATGAGTGTAGAATAGAGAAGATATAGTTTGTAATTATTTTAGTTAGGAAAGGGTACTATAGTATTTTCATGTCAAGTTTTAATTAGAATTATGAAAAATTATAATGATTGGTTAAAATTCTATTTATGATCTAAATTTTGGTTAGTTTTCCAAATTTCCCCTATTAAAAGGGAAAAAAAAAATTGATTCAAATCGAGCTCGCACCAATATTTTATTTTATTTTATTGTTAGAGGATTCAAAGTTCCGAATCAAGATACTCTTCAAATCCTTTTTGTGAGGATTATGGGAATCTTCAAATCATATTCATTTATCGTATCTCGTGCAATCAGTTTTCATCAGCTACTGTTTATGTTTAATTTTAAATAAAAGTATTTAAAGTGATCTCTGACCATACGATATACGATAAACGGACACGATTTGAGGATTGTTGATGGAGATGCTAATTGCACTTCAAAGAAATGTCATCATGTACTCGCGTGCTACATATAAAGCAAAAACCAAAACGTGCATGATGACTTCTTTTAGATAAAAAAAGGCCTAAAGTTGAATGCTGAGTACCAAAATGGTTGTAAGGAAATTTCTTCCGGTTTGAGTCTCACATACGATGGAATAATAATCTACATTTTTCGTTGGAAAGAAAGAAGACGGCATCGAACTTCAAATCCCACTTCAAACGTCAAATCTTTTTTTTATCTTTTTTGTGAAAAAATGTTGAACCATTGCATGCTAACATAAATTCAAATTCAGTCAATAACTAATCTAACATCAAATCTTACAAAATCTATCGTTTGGAGAAGAAAAAAAAAATACTCCAGGCCCCAAATACGGAGTTGATTCAGACTTGAGATCCGAGTCTAAAGCTCCGTTCAGAACAAGGTCCGAATATCAAACCGGGTCTAGGTCTCAGTATCCGTACAACTCAAGATCGGGAACCAGGATGCCAGAGGAACTTCAAGACCCAAACGAATGACCGCCGATAGAAATTCGAACATACAATTGAGATTTTAGAATGTCAACATAATATCTGGAATTGAATTCCATCGCATACCATACCATACCATCCTCGAACACAAAGATCAAGCAGTCTAGGAATATAATTAAAAGACAGCTAGACATACTGCTATTAATCCATCAAAACTGAAGTAGACTGAGGCTAAACACTAGAAGGTATTCTAAAAAGTAACACAAAATTCGCAACATGACATCCGGAACAGGCAGTAGAGCTCTTCAACGCTTCTTGGAGACACCAACAGTCTTTCCCCTGCGGCCAGTGGTCTTGGTGTGCTGTCCACGCACACGAAGGCCCCAGTAGTGTCGAAGACCACGGTGATTCCTGCATATCAAGAAAGATATATCAGTCATACTCCTAAGCAGTCTTCAAAATTATAGACGTTCATCACAACAGATAATATGTATACACAGAGACACCAAGAAAAACTCAAGTACAATCAGATAGACACACACTGTCATATCATATGGATATACAAGATACCATTCAATGTGTTGACAGGTAAATATGGGAATCAAGAGCTTCAACCGGGCTTATTGGTAAAAAAATCAAGACAAAAGCTTCACAAGCCAGATGATGGACTGCTCGAGGAACGGATTGGGTAGAGGGTGGGAATGGCTGTAAGCCACCGACAAATAAAGTGTCAACAATTTGAGTCGATCACAATGCAGCCATAATGTACAATTTGACCTCTACCCAACTAACTAATCACAGTGCAAAATCAATGCTTATACTTTGTAATTCCAACACGTTTCTTGCTCCGAAAGATCATGCATGAGTCTTCCCAAATGCTAGAAATAAGTTGAAGCTGTTACTATGATCTAGGACAAATGGATAACACTATGTAGAACAAATGTAAACTACTGAGCTATATTTCCAACCAATCATATGGCATATTAAAATCTTTAGCATCATAGACATACATTACTTAAAACAATTAAGATGACCAACGGTGCAATCAGTTAACAGAAATGCACAACAATAGAACTGGTATAGTACAACTATCAAAACAATGATACACGAATAACCGAACAATAATAATATCAGAAAAACATAACAATGATATGACCAGTGCTGAACAAAAAGAAGAAAACTGACTAGAAAACCAGACCTGATCTTCTTCAAACGCTCGAGGTCATCCCTGAGCTTCATGTCCAAAGCATTGGAGACCACCTGGGAGTATTTACCGTCCTTGTAGTCTTTCTTTCTGTTCAAGAACCAGTCAGGGATCTTGAACTGGCGGGGGTTTGCCACGATAGTCATCAGGTTGTCGAGCTCGGCAGCAGACAGTTCACCAGCCCTGCAATGTGGCGCAATCAGACCCACGCAAACCAAATCATGAGAGTGTGCACGCAACAGGAAACTAGCTTGTCAGGTTACAAGCCACATGATTATGCAATAAGATGAACATGAAAAACAAAAGGGGGACTGCAATTCGTGCCCGCATCACTGGTAACTGGTGCGCGGGTGGTTTACTGCGATAACAAACTAAACATTGCACTTGCAAATAAATCACCTCATATTTTGCAATTCCAAACAAACATTCGACCCCGATTTATAAGAGATGGAGATAAAATCATTCATTCCAGCTACAAAGTTAAGTTAAATCAAGTGGAATTACTTAACTTTAATATTCCTATTAACCTGAATTTGAAAAATAAAATAAAACCCATCTCAATTTCTGAACCCGCTAATAAAATAGAGCTGGAAAATGAAAATTTTAATCGGAATAAATAGATCTATGACTATTTTTCAGAAAATAAATAATTAAAACAATTAAAAAAACGAACCTTTTGTTCATGTCGACATCGGCCTTCTTGCAGACGATGTTGGCGAAACGTCTGCCGATACCCTTAATGGAGGTAAGGGCGAACATGATCTTCTGCTTGCCATCCACGTTGGTATTCAGCACACG
>JADOBS010302189.1:0-13502 GCA_015708375.1 Cydonia oblonga
ATAATGAATATTTAACTATATATATGCAATCGATAATACTATTTGTTTATACAAAATTGCTAATATTTTTATGATACGTTTTTTTAATAAGGATGAACCCTTTTGTTATATGCATAACAAACCTGTATAAGAGAATATTTCGACAAATATAATAATTTTGTGCGTCTAGATAACATTAAATATCTATCAGTAATGCACGTGATTAGTTAATTATCGAAATAGTTATTCACCTTACTTATCAAATTTTTATATTAAAATGTTAGATGTGGACCTGTAGAGGCAAGATTGGGGCAAATACAATGTCGATCGAACATGTGACTTTACCCCAAATATAAAATATATACCAATTTGGTAACAAGGTTGTAGCAAAATAATTCCCGTGAATTTGTTGGCTAATTAATTAAGTAGCATGCATTAGTAGGACAATTATGCCATGGCAAATGAACATGATCGATGCAGACAATCTCTGGTGTGTTCACATTATCAACTATTAAGTTCATTGAATTAAACATATTTAAAGTGGTCATTACGACAAGTCGGTCCTAAAGAATTCTCATGCTCGTCCTTAATTATGAGGTTAATTGGAAGAGTTAGGCATGGAAGAGTTACCTAATAATTACTTCTATATGTGATTATCCCTCCACCAATGGTGGTGGAAATGAAGGAATGTGGAATGGTTTTCCAAGCAATAGTCTCTAATTAATCTAAATTCCGGGAAGAGAGAGATCGAAATAATAGTGAAGAGGAAGGAATATTGCTCTAATCAGCTTAGCTAAACCAAAATTTATAAATGTGGAAGGGTTAGTTAATTACAAAAAATAAGTAAATACTAATTAAACAAACAAGTCTGATTGTTCCACGTGATTGCTCCACACTAGCGCATGACATTATCGTTCGATTCATCACTTATATTGTATGCTACTTTTAATATTATACGTGGATTAGTAACGTCATTAGCATCACTTAACGGTCTAACAATCAATATTACTGTAAGGTCGATGGTACACAAGCTGATAGCCTGATAGCTACATGCTCATGCAAAACATAAATTTACTATTTGATTGTGTACTTACTACGTGGTTTGAACTTTGAACATAAATTATAGCTGACATAAGTGATTGTTTGGAAATTGGTCGAAAATGTAGTGCCTTGTATCACATGGAAGGAACAGTTTAATTAAATAGCGAATTACAAAGAAGATTTGTTTAGATTAGATCGTCTAAAGTACCAAAAGATAAATAGCTTTTATTAAATTGAAATCAAGGTCTAATCGTTTCTAAAGTACCAAAATTCAAACTCTAGAAGAAGAAAGATTACAACTTTAATCTGCAAACTCCTCGATACTCCCGGAAATATGATATTGGAAAAATAATGGATAAGACATCGCATCGCATGTCTCTCAACGTGACATACGTATTTCTTGCAAGATAATTGATCTTGGCATAGATTTTGAAAAAAGAAGAAAAGTCAAAATTCTGTTGATCCATATACCGTACTCAATTAGGAAATACCGAATTCATTAATTCAACCGACTACAAATGCGTCCACATTATACTTGAACTCACCATGTTTTTTTCATCAATTGCTCACACGTTTCTCATAGAGTTCGAGCATCTGACCTTAAATAATTGGCAGTGAAATGAAGAGGCCCAAGATCTTCAAAGCACCTAGGCTGCTGTGTTAGAATTCCAACCTTGTGTTGAGATGTACGGGTCAAAGGACAGTCTCACACAAACAGTTTCTAAAGGGGTGGTTTTATGCACACACCCATTTACCTCTTACATAATCCCTCTCAATTTTCGATCGTTGAATCGATGAATTAAAAAAAATTAATAGATAAAAATTAATAAGAGTATATGTGAAGTAACCAGGACGTACGCCTCCCAGCAGGCACGCCAGATGGAGACTGGGCCTTGAGTTGAGAGATACGTTTTATGCACTTTGGTCCAGTACAGATTAAGTGTTCCCAACTATCCAGAGGCCTTGGGCCTTGGCAGTTTCCTGGGTTGGGCTTTATTCTGGTCAACATACTCTATATTGGGCCTAGTCATGGCAGTTAGGCCCAATTATGGAGGTTCCTCAGGTCACCGGCACATGGTTGGACACTTGTTCAAAAAGCGGGCAACATCGTTAGAGATTTTTTAACATAACCGAAAGAAAAGATGATAAATCATATGTTATTATACAAATAACGAAATATGTATTTTAAAAAATTAATAACTTAAAAATAAAATTTTCAACTTTTTTAACATCACCCAACACGCAACACCGCGCACTCACGTAGTCGTGGCTTTGTCTCTACGAACACTACAGCTTCCTCCGACGACTACGACGATACACTCGATCCCGAAACATCTACTGAGCTCAGGTGCTTCAATCAAGTCTTCACGCTTTAAATTTCTAATTTTTTCCTAATTTTTTTTTTCCGTTTTAGTATTTTAATTTTGTGAAATTTTTGCTTTTGATCAAATTTCTACGATGGAATTGTAAATTGGAAATTCGGAAGGTTAAGTTCTAAGATTTTGGTTGGAATATGGATTAATTGGACTAAATAGTGTTTGATTTCAAGAAATTTGTAAGATTTTTGGAGAAGATGAATTCTGGTGGATACGCCGTTGAAGTTACGGGCCTGTCTCCGAAGGCAACAGAGAAAGATGTCTACGATTTCTTCGCCTTCTCTGGTTCCATCGACCATGTCGAAATCGTCAGGTTTCTTGACATTTCTCACTGCTCAATCTCTGGTGTTTTCAGTATTTTAGATGATGCTTATCATTTCTGTCTTATATTTTGGGATATAAATTTGTTCTTGTTATTTTGGGGAAAATTCAGATCGGGTGAATGTGCATGCACTGCCTATGTGACGTTCAAAGATTCGTATTCTCAGGAGACTGCTTGCTTGCTCAGTGTGAGTATTTCTTCGACTCGTTGCGGCTGATCATTTATGTGCTTGCTGCCTCTGTTTCATGATCAAATTTGGATTAATGCACTTTGCAGTTAAATGTAGTCTTAGTTGTTTCATGTTGATCTTGAGCGATGATTATAGCGGTGCTTATAGCTCATTTCTGCCAGTTGTCCTGTTAAAATTTGTGTAAAACTTGCCAAATTGCTTTCGGCAATAAATTTGTGCTTATATACATAGCAAGGGGAAGATACTTTGACAAAAGAAAGATAATTATACTAAAGAATTCAGTGATGGAACTTTGACGCTATCCAAATTTGGCCTAAGATTTCGAGAAACAGGGCTCAACTCGTGACCTTAACTAAATAAGTTGTTGCTTTGATGAAGGGGCTTCCGAGTTATCATACTAGCCTTTAGCCGGAACTTGGTTATGTCACATTCCCATTATACGGTCTGTGCTCATATGTAGTTGCTCACTGATGCCTAGATGGTAACTGTTATTCGGTTTCTTAGGATCTTTCTTGGCAATGATTTGTGAGCGTTAATTTATGTTTTCCCCTTAAAATCTTATTGTCTCAGGGTGCCACAATTATTGATCAAGCTGTGTGCATAACACGCTGGGGGCACTATCAAGATGAATTTGATTTTTGGAACAGGCCTCGGCATGAAGAGGAAACTGATTCAACTGTATGTATATTTTGTTTCTTTCTAAAGCGCAAATAATTTGGTTTCTCGTTTGCACATTTTCGCACACGCACCAAACTATTGTACCGAAAAAGGTTTGCAAGAGTAATCCATAAGTATGTCTTGGCAGCCTCCACATGGAAGCCAGAATGTTCCTAGTGCTGGACAAGTGGTGAGTGTGGCCCAGGAAGCAGTCTTGACCATGTTGGCCAAGGGATTTGTGCTTGGAAAAGATGCATTAGCCAAGGCGAAATCATTGGACGAGTCTCATCAAGTTTCGGCAAGTGCAGCAGCTAGGGTAACTGATCTGAGCCAGAGAATTGGCCTAACTGATAAGATTTACGCAGGGGTTGGAGCTGTGAAGTCAGTGGATGAGAGGTATCATGTGTCAGAGATCACCAAATCAGCCATATCACAGACGGGAAGAAAAGCCGCAGAAGCTGCGAACGCTGTGGTGAACAGTAGCTACTTTTCCAAGGGAGCTCTTTGGGTGTCGGATGCTCTAAACCAAGCAGCTAAAGCTGCTGCTGATTTGGGAAGTCAGAATGTTAGGCAGTGAGGTATTTGATAAAAATGGTATGCTCCTGTTGTGTTTGTATATAGAACAGAATATTGTAGCCATTTCGTATTTTCGGTACGTTAGTATAAATACTTGCTATGCATAATGATAACCCAGAAGAACAGTACAAGGGGGAGAAATGAAAAGAAAATTATTTACAAAACCATGAAAGAAAACATTATTAACATCCAATTGGTTTACAAACCAGTTGTACTGAACAGCTGAAGTGAGAAGAAATCGGATGGTGACGACACTTTGCAACCAGTATGGCCTTGTATCCATCTACAGAACCATCAGGGTTTCTTGGAATTCAAAGTGCCTGTTTGTTGCGAGGCATTACGCTCTTCTTGCATTGCAGTCTTCCGTTGAGGTTATGAGCAGATTCGGAAGAAGATAGAGCAAGAGAAGTGAAGAGCATTGCAGTCTTCCATCGAGGTTATTAGCAGACTCGGAAGAAGATAGAGCAAGAGAAGTTGGGAGAGGGCGTTTCGTAGCAGAGAAGGCTTTTGGTTTGAAGATTGTTCGATTAAGGGAACGAGAAGGAGAAGGAGAAGAAGCAGAAAAAGAAGAAAATACTTCTCGTCTGGAGATTGTTCGATTAGTCCCAGAAGAAGAAGAAGCAGACCAATAAGTTGGAGCATGATTACGAGCATTAACAGAATCAGAACAAGAAGAAGAGGGAGCATCAGGGTTAAGAAGCGATTAATGATATAGTTAGCTGTAGAAAAAGCATCTACCCGTAATTTGTGCTTAACAAAAATGCCTATTAGTTTCAATTAGATGCATATGTTGTCGCTATGCACAACCATTCTGCTGAGGGGTATGTAGGACTTTTGTAGAAAGAAGGTACGATCATCGATTTGGTATGATCTTGAAATTCAAGCTCAAGATATGATTGGAACTTTGTGCGGAATGCTCTTCTAAAACTGCAACAGAATGAATCAAATCCTCGATCTACTGGACTTTGTCTTATGAGCTTCTTTACTTGTTCATATTCTTTTGATATAACACGAAAACACGTTATCGATATTACCGATTTCCAATTTTGTTAAGGAGATCATCTGATCGCTTTGTCAAAGTAGTCTACCATTTTAGGGGTCGGAAAGACTCACAGAAGCATTTTAGCCTATTTTTGGCTATCATCGTGTAATTCACGAGCACAAAAAATCGAATCCATGATGTGTTGTGTGAAATACTGGCATAAAATTTAACCCGAACCACTAGGTATACCAATTTCCAACTTGAGTTAACATATATCCTTATGTAAATAACATTTATTTGGCAACATACCATAGGCAAGAGACTATAGCATTGTTTATAAATTGAAATTTCTGGGTCATACACTTTGAATTTCCATAAAGTAGAAACTTCAAAACGGGAAAGTACAAAAAAGTGTGGGCTATCATGTAAATTCGACTCAACGTCCATCCAAAGCGAATCCGACGGTTCAGGTTCCAAGTTACCTTTTCGTTGATGTTATTTATGGGCTTTACATTAAAAAATACAGAATTACATATTTTAAAGTCCGAATCACGCGATAAGCCCGCCACATTAACTGGGCTTTATAAAATTGGCGCGGGCCCATAAAAATGATAAACCGAAAGCGGGAGCCGGAGTAGGAGTCCTCATGGTGCTGCGGTGTACGCTAGATCGGCAACCGAAATGCGATCAGACTCTTCGCACGCACGCACACCCGCCCAAATTTGACCCACCTGCAAATATCTGCACACGCGCTAATGAATCCTTCGCAGTTCTGACGCCGAAATTCGATCTACATGCAAAAACCTAGATCCGCACCGTTTTGCCGGTTAATGCGCGGGAGATTGAGCTTCTGAGTCGCGGCCATACTGAGTCAGTGAAACCGAGTCGCCATGGCGGGGAGGACGGACTCGGAGTCCATCCGGGTGCCGTACAGGAACCTGAGGAGGGATGCGGAAGTGGAAATGATGGTGACGGACGAGCCTCATCATCATATCGACCTCAATTCGCCTACGTCTTCCTCCCCTAGGATTCCAAATGGGAGCGGCGGCGGCCTCTCGCCGCCGGGACAGCCCGGACACAAACACAATACTCTTTTGACGCTCATTCTCAGCTGCACGGTCGCCGCCGGTGTGCAATTCGGATGGGCGTTGCAGCTTTCGCTTTTAACTCCTTACATACAGGTTAGATTTTGGACCAGATGCATGTTAAGAATCAAATTTTCCGCATTTTTGTCTTAATTTACTAAATAGTTTTGAATTCTTGAGAAAAATTACAAGTAATGTTATGCTTTTTTAATTTCAAGTATATTTTGATAATTAAATAGATAATCTGTAAGCCCTGTGGTACATGAACATGAAATGTTCATAATCTTGATTGGTGCATTCTGTAGTGGCGGAAAATGTTCACTAAACTCACTTTCTAACTCCACATCTTCACATTTTGAGCTTTCCCGCCCTCATCCTACGGATTTCGCTAATGAACTTTGGGACGGCTTAATGTAGAAAATGAAGAGAATGATGTAGTGTATGCCTGATAAAAACGCATGGTTACTGTTAGTGTGAAGAGTTTTGACATAATGTAGTGTACGCGGAATATGAATGTATCTTTACTGTTAGTGTGCAAACAGAATGTATCTTTATTTATCTTCTCAATGCATATTGTTTCTTGTTCTCTCGTATCGCTACTGCAAATGTTTGTGCTAATTTTTGTTTATTTAAAGCATATTTGGCTAACTAGCCACTGATTGACGTTTTGTTGCAGACTCTCGGAATAGGGCATGCGTTTTCTTCATTTATTTGGCTTTGTGGCCCTATTACAGGCCTTGTGGTAAGTGATGGCAGCTAGTTTTCAACAATTCTGACTGTAACATATATGTCGTAACCTTTATAATCGTGGTCTATTTGATGGGGCGCAAAAGTATCTCATAATGGGGCGATTTTAATCTTGCCTACTATCAGTGCATGCACCTTCATGATTATTTTAGCTATTGGAATATTTTGTGAGGGTTAGGGTTGAAGCTATCTGGATATTGTTTAAACATTTTCTTTCCTTCAGTTATATATACTTTTATTTTCTTCAGGTTCAACCTTGTGTTGGTATTTGGAGTGACAAATGCTCTTTAAAATTGGGAAGAAGACGCCCCTTCATTCTTGCAGGATCTCTCATGATTTCAGTTTCTGTAAGTGTGGAGAATTTTCGTACTTTACCATTATATCATAATGTAATTGGGGTATGCCTTTTTTATTATTTGCTAAACTAAGTCTTGTAATTTAGGTGGTGTTAATCGGGTTTTCTGCAGACGTTGGATACTTATTAGGAGATACAAAGGAGCATTGCAGGTTTTTGTTGCCTTTTGGTGATTCTTTGTTTTTGATATTACAAAAACCCATTAACTGTTAGCTAATTCATTTGAGGAAATGCAGCACATTCAAAGGTACCCGGACAAGGGCGGCCTTTGTCTTTATTATTGGATTTTGGTTGCTGGATCTTGCCAACAATACAGTGCAGGTAAGGCTTCTAATACTATCAATCTGTGATTTGATCACAATGTATAACGGATTACACTGTAGTTTCCCAGTGAAAAATAAAAATCACACTATTAGTAGAATGGTTTTTATATCTCAGCATAAAGTGTAACTTGTAATTTTTGTAGGGACCAGCTCGTGCTCTTCTGGCTGATCTAGCAGGTGGCTTTCTCCCCAAGCTGTTATGGAACTAGTCACATTTATGTTTATGTTCTGTTTTATTTTATTTATAAGAATTTAAAGTATGCAATATTTTCTTTGAACATCATATGCTGGTCGCAACTATATTTTAGGCCCCGAGCAACGTAATACTGCAAATGCTGTGTTTTGCTCATGGATGGCCGTTGGTAACATCCTAGGATTTTCTGCTGGTGCAAGTGGAAATTGGCACAGGTGAAACTTCTCAGATATGTTTCTCTTATTTCTTTGGTAATGGAATATTTTTGTGCATTGGCATGTGTGCGCACATGACCCTTACACTAAACCGTTTTTCTAACATTTTGCCATCTGAACCTAATCAAACTTAGTTTGCACTAACTGAATTCTGCTTCTTTTACTACATAATATAGACTTACGGTTTGCGAATCAACTTCTATGCGTGGTTTATTTGTCTGACAATTTTGTTTCTGGGCAGATGGTTTCCTTTCCTTTTGAGTAGAGCTTGCTGTGAAGCCTGTGGAAATCTTAAAGCAGCATTTCTTATTGCGGTGGTGAGTTATCAGCGTGCACAGAAGTGCATGTATTTGTAAAGTCATCTTCTACTGTTCGAATTATACTAATTTCTTTTGGGTGGTCAGTGATTGACAATTCTAACAGCATATATGCTTTCTCCATAATGCAGCTTGAAATCCATGAATTGTAATATCTACTCTTGTGACTTCTTTCCTGATTTGTTCCATCTTTTTTTATTAGCTTAAGAATGAATTGAAGATTCACTATTAACTACTGGGTTCTTGCAGTTTTCTGTGTTGTGCTGAGCTAATTTGCAGTCATTAATATTTCTTTCAGTAGATGGTGTATTTCTTATAAGATGGTCCCAGATTATGATATCTTTTAATGTCCGGGACAAGTAATAAAAACTTTGGCTGGTCTTGTTAATATGATGTATATTGAGTTTAGTAACTGAGGTAGATATGATATGCTTATATCAGTATATAGTTGGTTAAAGAAACCATATACATCAATTCATAAAGTTTCTAAAATTTTCATTAAGTATGTTTTTGAAGGCATAGAGTTGTTCATTAGTTCATTTCACTTTCAAATAAGAACTTCAGTGTTGCAATTGGTGCTGAGGGTATGTTTGGTGTATTGCACTCTGTACAACTCTAGATAATAAGCATGTTATTTGTGCAGATCTTTCTCACTTTGTGTACACTGGTTACAATGTATTTTGCTGAGGAGGTTCCGCTCACTACGTATCAGCCGAACCCTTTATCAGATTCTGCTCCTTTATTGGATGATCCCCAACAAAATGGTCTTGAGCTTTCTAAGTTGAAGCGTGATAAGCAAGTTATCGATAATGCAAATGGAAGCAGAACTGACTATGAAAGGGATATAAATCTTAAAGAGGCCATCTCAAAAGTTGAGGAAGATAAGAATGGTGGTTTTAATGACGGACCTGGAGCAGTGTTGGTCAATCTGTTGACCAGTTTAAGGCATTTACCACCAGCAATGCATTCAGTGCTAATTGTTATGGCTCTTACATGGGTACGTGACACTGTTATTTTGGATGAACTTTTCCATTTCGCCCTTATTAATAGCATTTTTGCTGATTTCTGTTTGTTCATATTTGGTATCATTAAAATTTCTAGAGTGTTTGTTGCCATTACAAGGTTCTGTTTTGAACTCATCTTCATTTCAATTCTTACATGCAGTTATCCTGGTTTCCATTCTTTCTTTTTGATACGGATTGGATGGGTAGGGAAGTATATCATGGGGATCCGAAAGGGAACTCAGCCAAAATACAAGCTTATCATCAGGGTGTCAGAGAAGGTGCATTCGGTTTATTATTGAATTCAGTAAGAACTCAAAATTGAGAACCAGTACTTGACTTCCAAAAGTTGTCATACGTAATTTAAATGTTATTGAGGAACCTTTAATTTAAACTTCTCTTTTTTTGGGGCGTAGGTTGTTCTTGGCATCAGTTCTTTCCTAATTGAGCCAATGTGCCAGTGGATGGGTGCAAGACTAGTGTGGGCAATGAGCAATTTTATTGTGTTTGCCTGCATGGCAGGCACCGCTATCATAAGTTTAATATCTGTTACAGAGTATTCTAAAGGGATTGAACATGTAATTGGGGGGAATGAAAATATCAGGATTGCTTCCCTGATTGTATTTGCTCTTCTTGGCTTCCCACTTGCTGTGAGTATTAGTGTGCCTGTATTAAATGTCCATTTACTACGATAGCTGCCCCAAAGTATGCAAAGAACTGAGTATGTTGTGTGTCGCAGATTACCTACAGCGTACCCTTTTCCGTTACAGCAGAGTTGACTGCCGACGCAGGTGGTGGCCAAGGTTTGTCTGTTTTTTTCTTTGAATCTAGCAACTTCTTTCTCTGTGTCATTGCTGAACTTGGTGATTTAAATTCTAACGTGTTTTTACTATTGTGCAGGACTGGCTATTGGAGTTTTGAATCTTGCAATTGTTATTCCACAGGTAGTTAGGATGTTGTCCTGTTTTATCACTTGTTTAGCTTAATCATGCAATGCTGCAAGTTGTTGTCTGTTGGATCTTTTTTCTTGTTTTGGTGATACACTTCACTGTTACTTTGCATGGTATACATGCATCTATACATTCTCCTTCTCTCCAACCCCCTTTTACTTTCTCACTGATAAAATCTCATAACAAAGTTTGTTATTTCGCATGCAAAATTTTGACCTGATCATGGGTCATGTTCGGGCTTGGAGAGTGCCAAATTCTAAACGATCCCAGCCTGAACCCGGCAAAAAGTGAACTAGAAGTTGGACCAAGGTCAAGCCTATGATCAGGTCTAATAGTGTGGCCGTGTAACTTGGTTCTGTGTTTCTCAAAATCCCTTTATTCATTATAACCTGGGTCATCATATCTGCATTTGGATAAACCTGTTTCTTATTCCGGTTCCTCCAAATTTACGGACAGAGTTCATAACTTGTCTTTTCTTCCAGTTTGGTAGTGCTGATTTCATGTTTGTTGTTAAATTGCGCAGATGATTGTCTCTCTTGGTGCGGGGCCATGGGATGCTTTATTTGGGGGAGGAAATATACCTGCCTTCGTTTTGGCCTCCATTGCCGCCCTTGCTGGCGGCATTATCGCAGCTCGCAGACTACCAAATCTTTCGAGTTCCTTCAAGTCAACCGGTTTTCATTTTGGGTAATTTCAAAAGCAGTTCACCTGGTCGGCTAATGACAGAAGCAGCTCATCAGACGATGACCACCCCCGTATACGATTCAACCATACAGGAGCATTTGCTCTCCGAGGGATTGCTTTGGCTCGGGCTCTGGCTCTGGCTCTGGCTCTATTATATGCGTACGTATCACACTTACCAACACCCATTCCATAAATTCATTCTTTCTTTTTTTTGCCTCACTTCGTATGTAGAGTGTATATTGTCCGTTACATGAAAAGGATATACATACATGCATATAATGCTAATGCTGCTCTAAGAAAATTGCTCACTTCTTCCGCATCCGGTTAACATTTTACAATTGTGTATATTATTTCGTAAGACTTTTATGTTGTGGCCGGGTTCCGGCTAGCCTGATCTTAATACGGCCGGTGGCTGCCACTACTTTCCCGTTGCCGGTACCCAAATTTGATGGAATTACACGTTAGTTAGATTAATGTAGATGATAATATACAATCAAGAGAAGGAAATAAATGAGTTTATATGATGTTGATGGAGGTTAAGTGGTCGGTTTGTATTAGTCTAATCATGCTTTATGTCCTTTTCAAGTCTCATGCAAGAGATTCACTAGATTGAACTGCTTAACTTTCATTTTACTCATAAAAAGTTTGAAAAAAAAAATTCTGTATCTTAATTTGTCAATGTCTGCTTTATTTACTTGTGTTTCAAACCGATTCACCCAAATGTTTCCCCTAATTAAGAGGTGATTAGTTGTATTAATTACAATTAATTATATGCGGGCAATGTCCATGTTCTAAAGAAAAGTTTCAGTAAATTTTTTGTTTTCGAATTTCTAACCAATTTACCCTTAGTGTACGAGATCAAATCATCTGCACCCAAAATGGGTGTGGTCTTTTTATGGTCTCAATAAGTGTTCAACACATATTAAGTTTATGACAACAAAATTAAGAAAAGTTAAGATAATGAATACGTGTCAAACACTTATTGAAACCATAAAAAAATCACATTCATTTTGGGTGCAGATGATTTGATCTCTTAGTGTACTGGGTCGGTTCTCAACACAATGAAAAATCTTTTCGTATTCCGCCTGGAAACAACTCAAAATCGGTTGGCGGCCGGTCTATTCTAAAAATACAAAAAAAAAAAAATAGAAATTATAATCGGTGGACAAATTTGCTTCTTTTTTCCCACTCCAATTAAATTCTGACATCAGCGTCAGATTACCAGTCTCAGTTTTCCAAGTTCCAGATTATGGGTCCATCAAATGGACGGGTCAGATGAATCACTGTCCCCACCTCACGCACTGGATCAGAAAAAACCAAAGGCCACCTTACAGGTTTAAAAGTGATTCTCAAAACGGTCACGTAATTTCAATTTTTTCTTTTTGTACAATTTTGGAATCGTATTAATTTATGTTTTGGAGTTAATTTTTTCATTAGGTTTATGACGTGTGAAGTGTGAGACTAATTTATGAGCTAATACAATACAAAATATTCATTTTGGAGCTTTTGCAATTTACTTCTCCTGAATTGATACTTTATGTCCCAAAACGACAACCAATCACCCAGTTTAGTCCAAATTATGAAATATTAGATGTTTAAACATACATAATGTACAAATTGATTCAATTTTAATCTTCATGATGTTGTAATGTGAAAAAGTTTGAAATCTCAGAGCTTATTTTGTTAAAAATCATCTCAAATCCAAAGAATGTGAAATATAATTAGTCTAATAACAAATAAATAAAAAGAAAGCTGACAAAAAATCCAAAGAACTTTAGTTTTAATGAAAAATGACAAATAAAGGTGTAGTGAATAGTACCAGAGAAATGTAAAAATGTAATTTTTCGTTAAAAGTGAACAGTACTTGAAGTGTTTCGTTAAAATTCTCATAAATAAACGCATATGTATTATATGGTTAATGCTAGTGAGACCAATTGTTTAGACCAAATTTTGTAAACCATATGACGTGGTTATTGATAATTTAATTATTACGTAAGTGTTGATTACACACTTATTTTCTTTAGTCATACATCATACAGTTTACAAATTTAGTCTAAAAAATTAATTGATGTGGCATTACTCATATTGTTTAAGAGCACAACCGAAGCATGAGTGGTTACTGGTTGAGGAATCACCATCAATGCATATCTCCTCTGCCCAAAAAGCAAATCCCAGAAAAAAATAACAATTAAATTCAACAAATAAAAGAAAGAGAAAAAAATCTTCTAATTTCTAAAGAAAGATGTCTATGCATGGAGGGAGAGAGAGGGCACATGAAGACAGCTGAAGCCATGAGCGCATGTGGAGAGGAGAAGATTCAGCTATTTCAGCTCATTTCTTTATTCCCAAACATACTCATTTAGACTATAAATTTTTCAATGTTGTCAGAAACACGATTTAATATACTAAATGTCATAGTATAATTTTAAAAAAATTTATTTTTTAAGTTTTCAATTGATTATATTGTTATATTTGGTATACTATGCCGCGTTGTCCGTCACATTGAAAA
>JADOBS010302190.1:0-13504 GCA_015708375.1 Cydonia oblonga
TATATATATATATATATATATATATATATATATGTATGAGTTATACTTATCAGTGAATGGGCATTTGCTTTCTATATATATCGTGGTTTCCAAAACTTCTTTTAAAATGATTTATGCTTTAAATGCCATGTCGAAATAAGTTACATTTTAAGTATTGCATTATTATAAATCGTGAATTATATCGTTTGATGTTGCGGATACTCAGGTAAGCTTCAAGTGAGTATATTGTGATGGTATCGATTGCATTGCACATCATTATGCATAGATGCATTTAGAGCTCATCATTGCTGCACCTTGGTGTTAGTGCTCCCGCTCGAGGTCAGGGTACAGTTTTTCACGTGATGTTCACCTCCCGCACCACGCTCACCTTGGATCCAAGTTTGGTGTCAGCCCTGTCGTACAGACCACAATAGGTGGTTCCGACTCATAGGTGACCCGCAATTATTTGCACAGCCTTCACGTGATCGTAGCACTTGAGCGTACATATTTACACCCAGCCTTGTCATACAGACCATAATAGGTGGTTCCGACTCGTGTGCTAGCATATAGTGATGAGCTATGGGTCCAATTGTACAAGTCACATTAGGTGACTCCGACTGGCATATTACTTTATATTGACTTCACCTGGCTTACATCTTTTAGTGTGGAAACGTTATGACATGGCATACTTTAGTTTTTATTGGCTGTGCATTGGTTTCTGTATGTATATACGTAGTATTATTTTCTGGAAACTATACGGGTTTTACAATAAGGGGTTATTATGTTCAGAAAAGATAAATGTGTTTCAAACGTTTTATTTTTGCCCACTCATTCTTCTGTTTTGTGCCTCTCCGGGTCTTAGGTAGCTGTAGATCTTGGTGGCTCACGAGGACTTCTCAACGGTTATGACAATCTACTAAATAAGTGTAAGGATCTTCTTCCTGTTTTGTATAATTAGCACTTAGTTGGTTTGATTGCACTGTTAGATTGCCTATGCTCTGAATACTTGTATTTGGTACTTGATCACTTTCACGCACTTATTTATTATCACTAGTTAAATAAGCTTAGGTTGGTTTTTATTTATTTTCATTTACTTATTACTTTATCACTTCTGTTGCGTACTTGGCTACGTCACCCTTTCATGGCGGCCTGCACATTTCAACTTCGGTCGGGGTGTGTCCGAAATGTATTATATTGAACTAATGTATTTAAATGTTAATACCGAAATGTCTTATATTAAATTAATGTACCAAACTGTGCGTACTGAAATGTATGCACTGAAATGTTAGTACCAAAATGTATTATATTGAATTAATGTACCTAAATGTTTGTACCGAAATGTATGTACAGAAATGTGTGTATCTAAATGTATGCATTGAAAAATATTATAATGAATTTAATGTACCTAAATGAAAAAGACAAAGTACATCGAAATATATTATACAACAAAAATTAGTTTATCCAAATATGTGCAACAAAATATATTACGATAAGTGAAATAAAAAATTATAATTATAATTGTCACATCCCAGTTCGGCTCCGTCGTAGCACGATATTATCCGCTTTAGTTTGGGCATACCATTCCTTCACGGTTTTGTTTTTTGGAACTCACAAGCAACTTCCCAGTGGGTCACCCATCTTGAGATTGCTCTCACCTGAACTCGCTTAACTACAGAATTCTGATGGGATCCGTAGACAGTGAGTCCCCAAAAGGCCTTATGCTATAAGGAATGGAGTATGTACATATAAGGCACATTACCCCCTCTTCGTTGATCAATGTGAGATGTTACAATCCACCCCCTTTAGGGGCCCGATGTCCTCGTTGGCACATTTGCACCACACGGCAGAATGACTCTGATACCATTCTGTCACATCCCAGACCGGCTTCGCTGTAACACGATATTGTCCGCTTTAGGCTTATCATTCCCTCACGGTTTTATTTCTGGGAACTCACGAGCAACTTCCCAGTGTGTCACCCATTTGGGATTGCTCTCGCCCGAACTCACTTAACTACGGAATTCAGATGGGATATGTAGCTAGTGAGTCCCCAAAAGGCCTCATGTTGTAGGGAGGAGAGTATGTACATATAAGGCACATCACCCCCTCTCCGTTGGTCGATGTAGGATGTTACAATAATAAAATAAAATAAATACATTAAAATTAGGAAGAAAAAGAGAAATAATTAAAAAAATCAAAATGTAATTAATAAATGAGGTTATTAATGTATTAATGGACTAAAATTATATTTTGATCTTCCTCATGGTTTTAGTCTAACAGTAATGTTATTCTTACCATATTTTTATACCATATTTATATATCATCTTATGTGGCGTCTGATATGGACATACACATCATTTAATTAATCAGAATTTAATTTAAATTAAAAACCATTTAATAAACCAATAATGAAAACAAAAACTGAAATTAAATGATGATTGTGGTATACAAGGAATCTTCTTCTTATTCCTTCCCAATTCTTTCACGCCATTATTTTTTGTTCGAGCTCCAGATCTTCAAGAAACAACCGGTTTCATCGAACCCATCAAATTTCAAAGAACACCCATACCATGAAATCAAAGAAAACCCAAAAAACCCATACTACTTTTACACTTTTGGTGCCGCAGCTTTGGCTGCTTTTTTATATTTCCCTAAATCCATGAACAAACCACCCAGATTTTCAAAGACCTCACCAACATCATTTTCGAATTCCTCGGATGGAAATCTCCTCTGAAGGCTATCCACATGGTCGACCTAATGCTCAACCAGTTGATTAGAAAATAAAGCAGATCTTTGGAGTTAACGATTTTGATTTGGAGGGTGTGTTGCCATAAGGGTTCTTGGAAAGAATCATTCCTGGGCTGCAATGATTAGGAAAGAAAGATGATAGCAGAGATGAGAGTTTTGATGAGTATGCAATTACAAAGTCGTACCTTTCTGAAGCTTAGGAGGTCAGGGAGAAGAGGAAGATAGATGAATTGAAATTTTCCTGCATTGGAGAAGACAATCTCAAATGGTTTTTAAATTAAATTCTAATTAATTTAAATAATGTGGTTGTCCACATTAGATGCGCCATATAAGGTGGTATACAAATGTGGTATAAAAATATGGTGAGAATAATATTGCTGTTAGTCTAAAAGTCATCTTTGCCAATGATTAGAATGAAGTTTTCTAAAAAGAAAAACGTGAAAGAGAAATGCTAAAACCCTCTGAACGGAGGCGCTGCCGAGGTTTTGGACTTTCCACTTGAAACTGAACATTGCTGGGAATCTAACATGGTAAGCCTCTTCAACTTGAAGACCACCAGATTGGGTTATTCCTTGTTTTCCCAAAACTAAAAGATTTGTTGTTTGGGGTTGAGGATCTAAAACCCTCTTATTTTGATTTTTCTCTTTAAAGTCTAATACTCTGCAGACACTTGGCCTCATAAATCTCACAAACCCACCACGGTTTCACTGTCAATTACCTCATAAACTTATGCAGGTTGTCTCCGGAATGTGCAATTGTAGCAACCGGGTCAAGTTGCGATCCCCCAAAAGAGCAGACTTTGTTCTTTCCATCCTCATAAGCCATGGATTCTCTGCAATCCAGATCTCCAAGCTCATTAGGTCACGCCCGCAACTTCTCATGGGCTACTCGGAAAAACCCCTTTTGCCAAAGCTTGAGTTTTTCATGTCTGTTGGAATTTCAAGGGAGGAGCTTGCAAAAACTTTTGCTTCCGTTCCTGCTCTTTTGGATGTGAGCTTGCAGAAATGGATAAAACCCATTTGTCTTTTCCTTAGGAATCTGCTTTCTAGGAAAAATTTTGTTGCTTTTTTGAAGAACGGCTCATGGATTTTCTTGGAAAGCCATTCGAAGAATCTGGCGCCGAATATTGGAAAGAGAGAGAGAGGAGCTTAAACTAGAGAGATAAAGAGAAAGGAGCTTGTTTCTTGTCTTGTAACTTGTGAGTAAGGTTCTAAAATACATTAGGCGCTATTCGGGCAATAGGTTGGTGTGAAATTCCGTTCCTGGAGTTCACTGTTATAATCTACGTATTCGTATTATTGAGATTTTATATTATTTTTCGAGACTTTATTTTAATTTGTTTGAATTTAGATTTTTTATTAAACAAGTTACGAAGAGTGAAGTTTGGAAATTATTTATTTAAAACTCGTAGGCATTTCGAGGTCTCACAATTTACATCTTTGGATAGAACTCAATCTCACGAACGCGTAGGTGCAAACCGTTTGTGAAACGGAGCTATAACAAAGAAATTAGAGACATTTTGGTTTTTTTTTTTTTTTTAAAAAAAGAAAAAAAAAAGAGAAATGAGGGACTGGATGTTGCCAGGTGGCAGCGGGAGAAAGAAGAAGATGAGGTTGCAAGAGAGAAAATGAGGGGAGGAGTGACCAATGGGCAAGGAAAGCAAGGAGGAAACGGAGAGAATAGATGAGCATTGGATCCCAACGGATCTGGTTTTGACCCGTTGGCCAACCCGATTTGGGCAACCAATTTCGGCGATTTTCATCCATTTTTCTAACGAATTAGGCCGATTCACCACATCAAATCATCATCTCAACCCTTCCTCTACCATTCCCACACCAAGTTCGGGGAGTTGGGTTCGAAATAGTGGAGAATTGCATTGGTGGGTGCGACGGCTTCGGGGCGACGATCCATCAAATTTGAAGGTAACTCCATCAATCACAACTGCCAAAAGGCTCTCCTTAACCTCAGGAACAAAACATGTGCATTGGTTGGGGCGTCGGAGCAGTTTTGGAGTCGAATCAAGAACACCCAAAATCAAGGGTTCTAGAGGTTCGAGGGCGATTTAAGGTGCTTTCCGGCTGAATTGGACCTCGGCCCAGGTATGAAAGTTTCCTCTCATTGAACTTTACTGGCCTTTAAAATTTGATAATTTTTTGAGTTAGTTGAATTTTCTGGCGAATTGGGGCGGCTGGCCGCTATGTGCGACGGCGCATGTAGCGGTGAACTGACGATGTCTTTCTAAGTCCAAATAGATGCCCTGATTTCATATTTGATATCCGAATAATGTGATTTGATTAATTGAACCTAGTTTCATTATGATACAACACATGATCATTATTCGAATCGATGATCCGACCGTTGGATCGTCTCTAAACTTTAATGCGTTATAGCACATAATATTTGAGGACATTAGAAATTGACGGATCGGGAATCCAATGTATGAATTTTCAAAAATTGAATTTCTAAGTTTGTAAAACTAATTATTGACCGCCACTTAATTCTAGAAATTGGCAGAGATCCGGCCGTCGGATCTTGATGAGAATTTAGTATGCTGTTGTATGAGCATAATGTGGACCTTAAGAATTTACGAATCTGAAATACAATGTGCGGATCTTCCGGATTAATGAGAGTTGACTTTTGGTCAAGAGGTATTAAACCATTTGCATTACTAAAATTAGTATTACTAGAGACTCAATGAGGCTTTGCGGTCTTGTCTCGGTGAGTAACTTTAATATATGTGATATGGTTATTACCATGTTTTCTTATATTAGTATCCTTTGTGGATATGACTAGGTTTTATAAATGTGTTTTATGTTAAAATGTGATTCTTTTATAATTGGCCATCGATCTATTTTTATTAAATATGATTTGACTCATGGATTGGAAATATTTGTGAAAAGGTGATTTGAAGTGCATATTGAAATGTTTATGAATTATGTTATAAATATATATTTGAAATGTTGAGAAATGCGATGGCTAGTAGGGGACTGTTACCCTAGTGTCACGGGGTTAGGTCACACCGAGTCTGCACCATGTAGCAGTGGTACATGGATGGTCTTGCTTGGTTAATCCGCGATGTGGG
This sequence comes from Cydonia oblonga, assembly GCA_015708375.1. NCBI lineage: Eukaryota > Viridiplantae > Streptophyta > Magnoliopsida > Rosales > Rosaceae > Cydonia > Cydonia oblonga. The sequence goes on from JADOBS010302190.1 coordinate 5,807, forward strand.
ACCATATTATTTATGGATCGTGTTTGGTTAATCTGTGATGGGCAATCCTGATGGCCATGTATACTTAGGAGTGATCATGCTTGGTTAATCTGCAATGGGTGATCATTACCTAACAGTTATGTAAGTGTGACTCTGCTTGGTTAATCCGCTATGGAGGGTCACTACCTACTTGGTTATCTTGACCCTGCTTGGTTAATCCGCGATGGATGGTCACTAGTGGTCCTGCTTGGTTAATCCGCAATGGAGGACCATATTATTTATGGATCGTGCTTGGTTAATTTGCAATGGGCGATCTTTATGGCCATACATACTTAGGGGTGATCATGCTTGGTTAATCCACGATGGGTGATCACTGCCTAACAGATTCGTGGGAGTGACTTTGCTTGGTTAATCAGCGATGGAGGGTCACTACCAACATGGTTACTCAGGGGTGGCTCTACTTAGTTAATCTGTTATAGGGGGCCACTTCCTGTTTGGTTACTTATGTAGGCTTCGGCCGAACTGCGTCCCTCTAGCCTTAGATTTTAGTGTATTTATGAACGATAGTTTTTGAGAATTTTTGTGGTTTGAATTGGAAAAGTCGTTGGATGTCTGGGTGACTCCTTCGGAGTTTTAGAGACTTGACTATGTTTTCATAATCATGAACTTATATTTAAGGTTTATGAACTGTGATTGATGGTCTTTCTTTTTATTGAATATCACATACTTGTATTATTGTCACTCACTCAAGCTTCGCAACTTATCCGAGTGTCTGATTTCCTCAGTGTGCCATCTCCTTGATGTAGGCATGATTGTACATATGATAGGTCTAGGGTGATTATGAGAAGCAGCTTGGTATTTTAGTTACGTTGAGTGGTCCGAAACCTAAGATTGTTAGATTCCGTTGAGTAGTCCGGAATCCTTGCTCTTGCTCATTTCCATAAGGTTAGTCTAGAACCCTAGATTCGAGTGAATGGGAATTATCCCTAATAGACGTTGTGAATGTAAATTAGAATTACCATTTTTATTACTCATAATCCAAGTAGAGAATTATATAGAGTTCCTTAGTTAAATTCGTGAAATGATAAGTTATCGCATTGATCGATTAACGTAAATAAATGCTAAGGTCATGCTTTTTTTTATTCATGAATTGATTAATTGACGGGATTGAATAATGACTTTGGATATGGATGTTATTATAATGATTATTTAGTTGATCAATGTGGCTTGAGAAGAATATTGAGTTTCGTCATTGGTTCTTTAACATCTCGCATGGTATGCATTGTGATATATTGTTGAGACATAGTGATTTATGTGATGGATGTTTGAGTGTAGTGAAATGATGAACTACAAATGGCTTGATCCATATTGAGGGTACGTAGGCAATCTAACAAGGAGATTAGATGCAGCCATAAAGTATACGAAAATTATTACGCGGTTGGATCTCGAGTTGTGCTTTGCCTATATCCCGGAGGTGGGGTATGTTAGAGATACGGGTATTTGGTGACGTCACGTGTTGATCCTGGACGTATGTCGAGAACGGGACGTGACAGTTAGGGCCTAGCGTCTAGGCGGCTAGGCGGGGGTTAGGCGGATTTAAGTGAATCTATCATATTTCGTTTAAATAAGTGTCTGCTTATACTTAAAATATATATAATTTCATCATAAACATATATATTATGAAGTATTGGAACATAATGAAAAACATGTGAAATAAGGATATAATGTCTGTTCATTTAAGTATGCAACAAGTTTCTTACAATTTATTGAAAAAAATAAAATGCAAAATGAAAGTTATCTATTTTCTGTCTAAGTGAGTTACGACCTAGGAGGGTCTGGGCGGGCTAGGCGGGCGCCTCAACAGGTCTAGGCGCCTCTTCTTAATTTTCAAATGCCTAGGCATTAATTGGGACGGTGGCCAGATTTTTAGAACAGTGCTTTCGAGTTGCAACGGGTTTTTTTATTTATTTTTATTTAGGTTAATCTCAGTTTATTTTTATTTATTTTTATTTTTATTTATTTATTTATTTTTAGAACAGTGCTTTCGAGTTAACGGGTTTTTTTAGAACAGTGCTTTAGAACAGTACATGAAGTTTTTTTTTTGTCCCAGAGTTATACCTAAAGTGTTAATTTTGGGACAGTCTCATACATTCGTTAGTCTGGATGTTACGTCTCCCGTTAACTGATGACGTGGCATACACATGGACAATGACGAGACGCCACGTGTCAATAAGGGTCCCACATGGATATAGAAAAAAATAAACATTAAACATTAAAAATAATTAAAAACTTGAAAAAAAAAATGGCGTCTTCTTCCTCAACCCCCTCCAACGCCGTTTTAGTGGTGGTTCTGATTTTATTTGGGGATTTCTGATTTTTTGCCTAATTCGCAAGGTTGGGCCACTTCTGGTTCTCTCCAATCGACTCTCTACGTAGTCAACAGTGGTTGCGGTTGTGGACAAGGCTCTAGCCACGAAAGCCCAAACGCCGAGTTGCCGCTGGCCACCTGGGATCTGCTGCATGCAACTATAGGGGAAGTAGCCAAGATGCACATGAACCAAAGCAGAGGTCTACTGGATCCTCCACGAAAGCCTTCCCACGTCTCCATAGGCGAAGCCATGTGAGCGCGAGGAGTGGCGGCTGCCCCTCCCTTCACCTGAAAACATGCCTAGGAGCGCTAGTTCAGCCCCTCCGCTCTCATTCGGCAATACGTCAAACATGCTTTGAATCGTAGACATAGTCTCATTGGGTTCCGGCTTAAAGGCCAAGAAGGAGGTGCACATGCGAGTTGTGTCCGTACAGTTCATGGGGGCTTGGGGAGAAAGCTGTGGAAAGGGTAATTTGGAGGAGAAAAAAATGTAAAAGTATTGGTATTGGATTCCATTAAAGCTTCATTGTCAAGAAAATTAGTTTAGAAAAATAGGAAAAAGTTGAAGAATTGTGAAGTGGGTTGTGGAAAAAATGTTGGCTTGATCAATTGGTGGGGTGAGATAAAAGAATATGACAAATTGGGTTATGTTCAGCAGAATGATTGCAGTACATTGGTAGTAGAAAAAGAAAAGGGAAGAACTGGGAAGTGGGTTGTTCTAATTAGCTCAATTTATGGGTGTGGATTGTGGAAAAATGGTATCTTGATCAATTGGTGGAGGAGATCAAATATTTGACGAACTGGGTTTTGTTTAGCACAGCAGAGTGACAGCAAGAACTTTGATGGAGAAGCACAAAGTTGAGCTAAATTGATTTGATAGGTTTGGGAAGAAATAGTAAGACTTCTGGAGTGAGATCAAGAAACTGACAAACAAAGTCTAACTGTTGTTGAAATTAGTGTGAGTTGGTGATAAAAATTTATAGCCAAAATCTAAAAATGGGGTCTTAATTTAATTGTAATATTTTGTATATTTTCTCACAAACACTTGTGAGCCGCTCAGGTACTAAAAAAACCTCAAAACGTTTATTCAAATCTCTCTAGGGACTTTTATCGAACACCTCACACTCAAATGATTTCTACTCAATTTTTTTCCACAATTTAAGTTGTTGAGGCAGCAACAGTTGATGAAGGAGCAGAGCGCGGCGGTCTGGGGAGCACAAACTCGATATCCTCCGCCACTTAAGGATAAATATGGACGCAGGCGATGGTGGGTGGCTTGATGGAGAGATGGCACTGACGGGGAGTTTGTGTCTAGGTTCAAAACTTCAATGTGCAGAGGTCGAGCTCAATCGGCTCGAGAATGAAGGTCGAGCTCAATCGACGAGCTCACGGGGTCGTCGAAAAGGATGAGGGTTGAATGGGTGGAGTCGAAGAGGGAAGGGGAATGATGGATGTGCAGAGGTTGGGTAGGTGCAGAGGAGAGAATGGGGAAGAAAGGAGGAGGGTTGTGGGTTTGAGGAAGAATACACCTTTTTTTTTGTAATTTTTTAATGTTTAATTTTTATTTTTAATATCCAAGTGGGATCCTTATTGACACGTGGTGCCCAATCATTGTTCATGTGGGCGACACGTTATCAGTTAACGGTACACTTAACAGCCAGATTAACAGATGTATAAGACTGTCCCAAAATTAATACTTTAAGTATGATTCTGGGACGAAAAAACTTCATGTACTAAATGCTGAAAACAACGAAACTTGAAGGTAATAAACTGATATTTACCCTTTTTATTTACTTTTTTATTTTATTTTATGATTTTGTTTCGCTTTCTATGAAGAGTAAAAGGAAGGTTGGGTAGGTCGGTTGCTTTTCACTGAGTCCTTAAACCGAGTCCAAATCTTCTACACCTAAAAATCTTTGTGGCCTTTATGTGCCTTTGTTAATTGAACAAAATATAATTAATGTTAACTTGACAATAATTAAAATAATAAAAAATAAACCAAATCCTCAGCCAATTAACAAAGGCACAGAGAGGCCATAGGAGTTTTTGGGTGCAGAAGATTTGGACTCCCTTAAACCCGCTTCTTCTGCCACAAAATGAAACTACACCATTGTTTTCTTTTGATTTTCATTTTGGACTTTTTAGTATGTTTCAGAATATTTGACGTCATAAAATATTCAAAAATACTATTTTTATTATCTAATTGTGCTAGCATTTCTCTAATAGAAATTTAACTCATATGCTTTGGCTGGTTCTATTTCCATTCAAGAGATAGTACAATTAGATAATAAGTCTAAAATATTGGGAGCTTTAATAAAAAAGGGCTTGAACTAAGTTTATTTTAACCAAAAACCATCTTATAACTTTTTTTAACAAAAAACCATCCCAGAACAAAGTAAAACCCCCCAAACCAACAGATAACTCGACCACCAGACTACTCATGGGCTCTCCTTTGGGTATCATCCTGTAAGCTACCCAACATGATTGTAGTCATCATTAGCTTGCCTGCCTCGGAGTAATCTTTATGCTGCATGAGTACGGCTTCCACAGAAGAAACTATATCTTTCATGACTGCACGCTCCGCGATTTCTTGTCTCAGTGGCAGCACTTCCTCAAACCCTTCTCCAAAAGTTTCAGCTTCGGGTCCATAGCATTTGTTTGAAGCCTGGAAGAGCACGGTGTCTTTCAGGTTCTGCAAGGTTTCTTCATCACCCCACCCTTCAGATACTGATGCTTGATGGAGTTGACTCCAATCATCTTGATCAACAGCGTTTCTCCAGCAATGCTCCAAAAGGTTTGCGTGGGTTTGACGAAAAGAGGAGATGGTCCATGCAAAAACATCAAAAGCCCGTAATGAGAGCTCTGCGCTTTCACCTTCAAGGCACAGCTTGATAAGATCTTGTGGATGAAGTAGCTTTGTGTCAAGGTTTTGCTTTGTTTCATCATCAGGAAGGAGGTTTAGTATTTCTTCCTTCAAGAGATGATGTATCAAGTGAAGACCGATGGTGGATGAACAAAATCGAAAGGGATTCACGTTTAACAGTTAATAGTTATTGAATAATGAAGCATAGGAGATTGTAGAATACAATTGACAAACTTTTCTCTGAGGATTTCGAGTCGTTTTTCGGCCAAACCAAGGCGAGTTAGCCATCGTGTGAGGTACCATTCTCTTCGTCTCTTCGAGAACTACGATAATTGTGTTTGAATCACTCGATTTCGTTGAGTATTGACAAAGTTATGAGCGTTTAAAATTTGTCCAACATTCCACCGAAATCTGGCCTTCCCTTCCGTTTAGCTCTGGCGAGCAGCAACCACACCAAGCCCTTTGGGCCATGCACAAACAAACACTGTATCTGGAAAGAAAAGAACCAAAATCCAGAAATAGTGACTTAAATTCCATAAACAGTGACTTAGATTCCATAAACAGTGACTTAGATTCCAGAAACAGTGTTACTTAAAATCCAGAAACAGTTTATTTTTACATTCCAGAAATAGTATCTGTCGAAAAGAACCAAAATCCAGAAATAGTGACTTAAATTCTAGAAAGAATGACTTAAATTCCAGAAACAGTGACTTAGATTCCAGAAACAGTGTTACTTAAAATCCAGAAACAGTGACTTAGATTCCAGAAACAGTGTTACTTAAAATCCAGAAACAGTTTATTTTTACATTCCAGAAACAGTGTCCGTCGTTATTTTTGAATAGCATGCAGATTTCAAATATTTTTTCTGGAGAAACAAATGATGAACTTCACCGACGAAGAAAAATTGAAAAACAGTACCTCGAATATACTATGAATAATAGCACATTTCAACGAAATAATACAAAAATATAAATTAAATAGCATGAGGATCTATATTTTTGTTTCAAAGAAAAAGAAGAAGGTCTGCAACCACATCATTTGAAAAAATTGCAAAACCCAAGAAAATGAAGGAGAAAGACTAAAACTTTTAACATGATTTTTTTTATTAAAACTAAAACTTATAATATGGTTTTTTATTAAACAAAACTTATAACATGGTTTTTTTTTATTAAAACTAAAACTTTTCAAGCCATTTTCATTAGTTTTCCTTAAAATATTTAGCTGTTAGATTTTTCATAAAAGTACTTCTTCTCAAAATGCTTCCAATAAAGTGTTTTTTTTTTTTAAGTATGTCAAAGTTTAAAGAAAAATAAAACGCTTTTAAAATTATAAAAATACTTTAAGACAAACCAATAGCATGGTTAGGAGGGCAAAAATAAGAATAGAGCAAAATGGTGTGAAATGGTTGCAAGTGTTTTTATTTTTATTTTTTTTATTGATGTTATTCACACATCATTTTTTATGTTCTACATATGTCATGTAAATTTTTATTCATTAATTATTTTTAACTTATTCGATCTAACGGTCAAAAATTAAAAGGAGTATGTAAAAGATAAATATATATATATATATATGTATATGTATATATGTAGCTGTTTTCTTTTTGTTGGTCATAGATGGACCCGGCTTCTCTGCCCTCCCACTTCCCATACACTCCCATGTCTCATCCCCTCATATTTTGTCCAGTCACGGTTAAGCATTGTAAACATTTTATATTGATTTTTTATAGAGATAATAAGACAAAAAAACAATAGTAATATAAAATATTGATGTGGCTTAACCGTGACCGAACAAATAGGAGAGGATAGAAGTGTATGGGAAGTGGGAGGGCAGAGAAGCCAAGTCTGTCATAGATGGCGTGCAAGTTGCAATAGTGCATAGTCTATTTTTGGCAAAGGCGTAAGGGATGGTTTTTACTCCTAAAGTGATGTTCCGTATCGAATGTGACTGCAATTAAATTGCTGTGATGAAATTTATATATATATATTTTGGGAAACTTGACCGTAGGAAAGAAATTTTATTGATATACTTAATCAATGAACATAAATCTTACTCCTCATAAAATAGAGACAACAAAAAAGAATACACGAAAAAGAAAGGAGACATAAATCATAGCCTTCTAAAAACAAAAACAAGAATGATACAAAGAAAAAGAGGCACATGAAACCTAACCCCTCTAGAATCAAACCTAAAGCTCTAAACCTGCAAAACAAACTGAGCAACACCACAAAGTTAGGAAAAAAAGAAGAAAGTATGACAAATCTGGATACCAAGATGCTTAATTCGAAAACAATATAGCATGAGCCGCTAGCAGAGGAGAATTATGCAAGTTAAAGTTAGAGAAGACAAGCCCATGCTAGCAAAATTTATCCATACACTCTTTTTTTTTATCTTTTACATACATTTCTTAATTTTTTAACTGTCAAATTAAATAAAATAAAAAATATCAAGGAACAAAAATTAATGAAAAATATATGAAAAAAAAAAA
>JADOBS010302191.1:0-13506 GCA_015708375.1 Cydonia oblonga
GCGTGCTTTGATTGGCCTCTGATGTTGACACGTGTCGCACTGTGATTGGCCTTCGATGTCGACACGTGTCGCGCTGTGATTGGCTTCCTGGTTGGAGGGAGATTCTTGTGGATCCTTGACGGTATAACGTTGACCGGTGCTCAGTAGTTTCGGGATTGGTCAAGTATGGTACAAACAATGTCAACATTCAACGTTCGACCTTTTATCTGCAATAACACATACCGTTTCAAGGGCTTTCGAATATCCAACTTAACCCTAATTCTGAGAATGCTTACAAATTGTTCTTCCTTACGGCTCTGGTCAGTGAATACATACTCCCTTAAGTGGTTGCCCAAAAACTTCCTCATCCGTTGTGTCATATAACAGAACGATAATCCCTTCACTTGAACCCAAAATTCCTGGTAAACCAGCGGAACCCTCGATGGATAGGTCATATTATAGGCCTCCGCTAGGACCAATATAAATTGTTTATTGAATAACCAGGGACCTCCCCTCAGAATTGTGGTTCGCTCAGCATGAGAGTCGAAACCAAAAGCGAAACAATCGTCTTTGAGATCAAAAATCAACACCTATGCCTTAGGGTGCCATAAATTCCACATCTGTCTCTTAAAGCTTTCCTTATTAAAAGGTTTCGAAGTTAGCACCGTACCCACCAAAAACACCCTGGATGATTTCAGTGATCCCACCTCTTGTTTGTCAACCACAATTACTTCATGTTCCTCTTCGATAATAGCGAACTTCCCCAAGAACTTTGAAACGATTTCTTCCATCGTCGTCAGTCATGTTGTAAGCAGAGACCAACCCCATGTACACGCTATGAAACACCTTATAGAGAATTGTACGATGCTCTTCCACACCATTAGATAACTGGGCCACACCCAGCCTTCACGCCTGCCTCCTTGCTTGAACGACCAGCCTGAAAAACACACCGGGAATCAAGGTTTCCCGATACTAGCAGCCGGCGCTCTCCTAAGGTTTACATAGAAAACCAAGAGAATCTTTTTTTAATTCTTGATTTTTTTTTTCTTTTTTGGATTATGTGTTCTAAAGTTATATTTGTGTTTTCCCGCTTTGAGTTAAGTTTATTTACATGCATGTTATTGGGTCAAAAGTTCGAATTTTATTTTCAAAGGGATTTTCCATCATTCTTGTTGAAAATCTTTTTAAAATACAAATCCATTATTGGGGGGGTTTAAAATTGCACTCACGAAGATAACTTCATTTTCAAGTTGTTAAGAGGATTTTGAAATACCGCGAACGCAATATTGAGTATGATTTATGGTTTCCTAGAACTTATTCTCCTCTAGCCCTTAAGGCATTTTTCAGTTGCGGATTGCTAGGGTGTTCTTGAGACATAAGATCAACTGAAGGTTTCAGTTCCACACCCTCTCCGTTTAGCTTGACGGGGGATATGAAGAAAGTAATAACATTAGTGAAGAAGGGAGTCATGTTACTATGTTAGTAAAAGTAAAAAGCTAAAAGTTAGTTAGAAATCTACTCTTGTAATTTCTCGTTTCAGTTTTTCTCGAATTGTTTGACTTTCTTTAAATGTAGAAATAAATAATTAATTGACTATAACGCCAATTGATCTTACTTTTAAGTGACATTTTTCTTTATTTTGCAGGTTTTTTTTTAACAAACGATATTATCTACATTAAGAAAGTTAGGTGATAAGATTTTTACCACCCACAAAAGTAGGGATACAAACACTTAAAAATACTTGCAAGAGTACAAGGTTATCATAGTATAGCAGCTCAAGCAAGATCGTTTCCCATAGGGATTAATTTAAATAGATTAACGCGAAATCAATTCTCAACTAATTCCTTAGAACAAAGGTTTTGAAAAATGTGATTTAATGACCTAAACTAAGAAAAACAAAATTAATTAAAAAGGTTACTTAAAATCTGCAATTTTAAAGAGGGAAAAAGAAACAATTTTTAGAATTCAAAGTGAGAAAGTACTACTTATGAATTACACGTGCAACTTTGAAGGTTAGGTTTTCCTAAAGTATATCATACTTATGGCATTCATGCTAGAACATATATCAAATATGCAATCCATCTGTGGCATTCATATCAAATATAAACATGCATGACTCATTACGCTTTGTGAAAACCCCTTGAAAAACCATGCAACCCCTAAGACGTGGCATTCACCCTAGGTGAAATTATAACTATCAATCACAAGAAGCAATACTCAATCCTTCAGTGGCATTCCGACCGAATTGCATCCAATTACTTATATAAACATTCTAATGATCGCGAAACATTAACACACAAAGACAGTTTAAACACAGTGATTAATAATTCAAAGCATGCATGCATGCATCATATCATAAGCAATTAAATAAAGACTACATATTCATGCTAAAACTCATGGTCTTGCCCTAGCAAAGAGAATTAGTTACGCATATTCATAATAGAAATCACAAAGTCTTTATTGAATAAGAAAAAGATTGAAAAAACATTGAAAGTTGAAGTCTTGAAATCTCTTAAGCTTTGGCCAAAATCTTTTCTCAAAAATTGCATAAAGAAGAAGACCTAGGCCGGCCTAAAATGCTTATTATACTACTCTAATTAAATCCTCCTAGTAAAATGTCTTAAAATAAGATTAGGAAACCAAATAAATTGAAATAAATTAGGAAACATAATCCCAAATTGACTTGGTAAATTCGTCCAAAATTCTTCACATCCACGTTTTGGACCATATCAGCTTCAAAACTGGCCCAAAAGAGCTGAATTTAAATTTTGGACTATTTTGAACACTTCTCCAGAAGGCCACGAACCCATCTGAGATCATCTTGGGCTTCAAAAACTGCATTTAAGCCCAAAATCGTCACTTTCTAGCAACGCACACTGCTCCTTTATTTAATTGCCAGAAAATAACCACTTGGTAGAACTTTTTGAAATTTTGACACAAATACGCCAAGAGATACATGAACGTCCTCCAATTTGAATCACTCCAAAATTTATTTGTTTGAGTATGTTTTGCACTAGATGAATTTGAATGTTCTATGTTGAAAATATAGAGCAAAGTATCAAAATTTTACCAAAATATACTAAGAATGAGGTAAAATATATAATATAATAAGGACTCAACATTAGGTTAGTAAAAGTAAACAGCTAAAAGTTAGTTAGAAATCTACTCTTGTAATTCCTCATTTCAATTTTTCACGAATTGTTTAACCTTCTTTAAATGTAGAAATAAATAATTAATTGACTATAACGCCAATTGATATTTACTTTTAAGTGAAATTTTCCTTTATTTTGCAGGTTTTTTTTTTTTTTTTAACAAACGATATTATTTACACTAAGGGAGAGTGGGTGGGTAAGTCTCACCATGGGATAGTAATAATATGATTCAAATTCACATTTGGTGAAAATTAAACTTAAGACCTCTCACTTACAAGTGAAGAGGAATACAACTAGACTGTAATATTAAGTGGTAAAGGGTTGGTTGGTCTTTGTACCATAAGCTGCGAGTAAAAAAAAAATCACAATTCTTAAGGGTTCGTTTGAAAGTGCTTTTAAAATGATTAAAACTCATTTTGGTGAATATAGTTTTTGTAACCAATTCTTAGTAAAAACACAAGTGAATTCTGAAAAAAAAAAAAAAGTACTTGGAAGTGCTTATTGGAAGAAGCACATAACTGTTGTTTCTTTTAAGAAAGCAATTCAAGTACTTTTGGAATCCAAAAATCATTTTCTCGACGCTTTTAATCATTCTTAAAAGCACTTCCAAATGAGCCATATATGCTAAATCCTCAAAATTGGATGCCCAAGAGACTTTATTAAATTCAAATGAAAATATTTACATCTTTCGTCAAATATTAAAAAAAAAAATCAAGACCAACAAAGTCCCATAAATGAAAACCACCGTGCCTAGCTACATATGAGGCGACAAAATGTGCTGCCCTTTTACTATCACGAGGGCAAACAAAAGTACATTGGAACTCATTGTTGTAGCTAAGTTGAACCAAATTTGCTAATCCAACATGATTTACTAATTTCTCTACATTACCATGGAATCTCGTACCTCCTTTGTACGTGATTTTGTAGAATATTCAATGTTCTAAAAAACGCCTTAGGCGGTCGCCTAGGCGGCGCCTAGGCGCTGGGCGCCTAGCAACCGAGGCGTTTTTGGGCAAAGCGGGCGGAAAAATCGGGTTGGGCCTAGGAGGGCTAGGCGGCGCCTGGGCGGTTAGGCGGCCCTAGGAGGTTTTTATTTTTATTTTTTATTTATTGTGTGCTTTTTTCTTTTTTGGTTTTATGGTGGTATACTTATGGAAATGGTGTATCTAATTTGCAAATAATGAATTTACTACAAGTTCATCCAATACTTATGAAAATAGTGTACCTAATTTGCATTTTATCATTATTTTATTATCCATACAAGTATAGTTTTGTTTTTTTAGGTGTCAATATGCACTTATTTACAAGATATACAAGAAATTTACATAAATCCGCCTAGGCCGCCTAGGCGCCCGCCTAGGCGCCGCCTAGCCGCCTAGGCGCTAGGCGCTAGCCCGCCGCCTGACTAGCGCCTAACGTTTTTTAGAACCTTGAGAATATTTGCTAAAACTCTTTTACACGAGGATCAAAATTCATAAATCAAAGCACAAATGATGGGATAATTTGACTTGGTTGTTTTGCAAAAGTCAATTAGATGAACAACTCGTTTGGTCAGAACTTCTAGTAACACCTCTCTAGGCTCGCTTTGCTTGTTGCTTCAAGAAGGAACAAACAAACAAAACAAAAAAAAAAAAAAGAATTCCGCAACCCCAAAACCAAAAGGTCAAGAAACACCTATAAAGATGCTTACTTTACAAATAATCAATCCGTCTTTTTACCTGTGGACCCCCTGCCCAATGACCAGTCCATTTCACCATGTCGCACGTGTGGACTGCCACATGGTATTTCCGTAGATAAGTCAAAAGTAGAGGGTCAAGCTTTACAACACGGAGACACCCATTCAAAACCTCCAGCTCGCTCTCCTCCTACCGATTCCATTAACGAGCCCAGAACGCGGGCGTTCCGTCCGCCAAGGTTTACCAAACGAAGCCCCAAAGCCCGAATTACTTTAACCATGGTTAACATATTAACCGCGGTTAAGTTGTCTCCCCCAATCAAACCCCACCTCTTATAAACCTCAGCCACATAGAAGAAAACCATACAACGCGCAAGCGAGAGAGAGAAAAGGGAAAAAACCCGAGCGACAGATAGCCAACGACTCCACAGCCAGAGATGGCGGCGGTTTACGTTGACGAGGAGGAGGTCTGGAAATGCCTTAAACACCCTTCCAAGCGCCGCAAGAGTGGAATCTGCCCCGTCTGCCTCCGCGAGCGCCTCGTCGTTCTCTGCCCCGACTGCGCCAACGTCCGCCCCTGCGGTTGCTCCGCCACGACGTCGTCTTCCTCGTCCTCTTCTTCGTCCTCTCGCTTCCCCGCCGGCAACGGCGTCCGAGTCTCCAAGATTCTAGAGAGCGAGCCGTCGTTCCGGCGGTCCCGGTCGGTTGCGGTCCCTTTTCTGCGCTCCACCTCGAAGTTTCTCGGCGGCGCTTTTAGACACGCGGACTTTGACTACGCCGGCGACAGGAGCGAGCCCCAGAGCGGCGGACGGACTAAAACACCGTCGTTTTGGTCGTCGGTATTCCGGTCGTCTCACAGGAGCAAGACAAGCGAGGTTAATAATGGAGAACATGAGACGACGGCGGAGAAGAAAGCCGAGGGCGAAATCCAAGAGGAAGAAGAAGACGCAGATGCTGCGATGAGAAGGAAGATGATGAGAAAATCGAGGTCGGTGGCCGTGCCGGTGTTGTCTTCAAAAGCTGGTAGAGGTGGAGGTGAGAGACCGCCGGCGAAAGGCAGGGGATGGCATTTCCCGAGCCCGATAAAGGCCTTCCGGCATTCCAAAATTTCAAAGATCGTTTCCGAGCGGTCGCCTGTGTACAGAGGTTAATTATATTTTCTTTAGGAAAAAATAATTAAATTAACATTAAAAAAAAAAGAATTGTTATTACCATTCCAAAAATCTCTTTCTAAACTCCAAACTTTCTATATTAAGAAAGAAATATGAGAAGTGTAGAATAAAATTTTTAGAATGTTAATAATACTTCTCTAAAAAAACCGATAACCCTTTTCCATTTTGTTTTAATTTATTTTTGGAATGTGAAAGAATCAATTAGGAATTTTGATCTTGCAATGGTAATATTTCGAATGCAACTTGGGAAGGATTATGTATTGCAAAGCTGGTAAATTCAGTGATTGTGTTCGTGTATTCATTAATTTTATTTTATTACGCTCTATTTGTTGGATTTTTTTTAATTATTACGATGTTTTATTTTAATTGAATTGGGTGAGATAATTAACGAAAAATGTGGGAGACGGTTTTGGCGCACGATGAGAGTTCTCTGCAGGGTGGGTGGGTGGGTGGGTGGTGTTGAGTCTGTTAACAACATCCAGTTTCGCAAGTCTGTAAACGGCTTTGGGGAACAGTCAAACTCGGAGTAGTTTAATCCACGTGGCACGTGGATGTTGAAGAATATATATCAAAATGTGAATGTGATTATGCAAAGGTCACAACAGGAATTGCAAAGGTCACAACAGGATCTCTCCGGATCCTTTTAGTGAAGATTATGAAAATTCATGAATATCGTACTGTTGATTTTTGTTAAGTGTGGTTTATTTTTAATTTTAAATAAAAAAATTTAAAATAATTTCTGACAATTGATAAATTTCTAGAATCCTCACAAAGAAGATCGGACGAAGATTTGAATTGATGCAAAGGTAACTGAAACAAGTTCCAATATTAATTACTAAAGGCAACGTTGCCCAAAACCCGAAGAATATCTGTCTTTCCACTGCTGTATTACCGTACTTTGGTTGGTGTAGTTGTTGTATCTAGTTAGTGAGTTTTTAGTTAGTTGTTAGGGAAGGAAGGTAGACGGTGAGAATTGAACTCGTGACAAAGTATATAAGTATGAGAATATTTTACTACTACGGTAAAGTGTTATTTGTTCTTTAATTAGAACTTTTAGTAAAACTAAATAACTCAATAACTAAACAGTTAGGGAAATGAATAATTTAGTGAAGTAAGGTAGGGATTTGGAAGTCCGTAGGGCCTATGAATATATGGGCGTTATGTGACGTATGTCACTTCCAAGTGCCTGTTAATTCAGTGGTTAGGGGCACATTATGATTTATAAGGGTGGAAATATGAGGCTGAACTTCATTTGAGGGCCATTTTAGAGTCCTAGATTTTTTATGATCTTCTAGGGATAATGTAGCTGATGCGTAAGGAATAACCACACCTATTTATATTTTCCTGATTTATCTCTTTTTTTTAATAAATAAATTAAGCATAAACAGAATGTTTCAAAACGGAAAAGAAATGGTAGCATCCCATATTTTATCCTTGATTTTACATTGATATTAATCAATTCTAGCCTTTTTATTCGTGGTTAAAGTCACTCTGACTTGATTTGCTTAATTATCTGTCAAATGAAACTAATCGCCCTAATTTATCATTCATGTCATTTTAGGAACAATTCTCATATATTGTAATCTAAAACGTGAAAGATTTAAATTATATAATTTGAAAAGGACATTGTTGACTTGTTAAACCTAATTAGTAATTAGTTAATAAAGAACTTCGAGTGGGTCAAAGATGAATTTCCTATAGCTGGTTTGAAGTGGTCAATCTCGCTCGGCCTCTGCACTCGTAGATGATTCCTACAAGTATTAGAGATTAGTCACTAAAGAGGCACCGGTCGGTTGGTATCGACGGAGCACTCGCTCTCCAATACCACTGTTGATGTTTCTTCGTCGGTACTAATCGACTGGTTGATATTGCAAGGTAATATTTGCCCATTGGGTCATCATAATGTAGAGATAGCTCTAATAATTCAACGTAATTTATGAAGGGATGTCTCCCAAGTGTGAAAGTTTAGAAATAATAGAATCATCGTCAAACAATGACACAATCTTCATCAATCAACAAAAGCAACATATATAATTAACCTCAAATTGAAAATAATGTCCATGCAAGGCCTATCTGTTCTCGTGAGTAGGGGGATATATTGAACCTTCGGCTTACTGTCCATGAATTATTAGAACTATTTGGTAGGTCCAGCAATGTGACATTTCAAATAGTTTAATTGTTCACATAGTAATTAGTTGGTAACCTAATACATCAGATGTTGAAGGTCTTATAAATAACCTTCTTTTGTTATTTGAGAACCCATAATAATCACTTTGTTTAATCTGAAGCACGAACCTCCAACATATCATTCAGACATAATGTTATATTAACAGAAATTTATAAAGCATATAAAATCAATAGTAAACCCTAATATGTCATGCATATGCCAGTTTTTCTTTTATTGGTCGAATGGCTAGCTCATATACTAGTTTAGAATGTTCATAGCATTCACTACAATTTTCCGTAGGTTATAAGTTAAGTGGGGTGTTCGCGTATCTTAAAATGTTAATCATTGTGTTTGGATAACTGTAACCAAATGTTATCATTTGACCAAAATAATATGTTATCATTTAACCCCAAGTTTTGGTAAATACATGCATAAATCCGTTTAGTAACCTTAACCACGTGTTTTCGATAGTGATTTGGATTTGCGAATCTGCAAGCAGATTCGAACCATTGGATCGACAAAAACAGCTGCAATTTTCTATTGAACTCTGCTAACCGAAGCACATGTATACTTGTTGATACATAAACAACGTATTTCGAATGTAGAGCTGTGAATCTTAATAGTTTATTCAATTGAGTTTCTAACTAGGGTACGTAGTTAGTGGCGCGTCTTAATTAGTGTGTCCGCACAATTCTTTCTTGATCAAAATATTATTCACTGTTAATATATTTTAAGAAATTAGTTATTAAAGATGTAGGCATACTTGACATTTAAAAAAAAAGAAAAAGAAACGGTAGTGGCTTCATTCATAACGTTAAGAAAGAATAAAATCCTCGAGAAGAATGGAGTAACTTTGGGGCCTCCTCAAAACAACAAGAAGTAAAGTTGAAAAATTAAGTCCAACCTAACCATTTAATGGTACGCATGCTTGAAATTATGTTGTAATTGTATCGTTCATCATTATACCGTCCCTTCTTTTAAATAACAAAAAGAGTTTTTAACTTTTATAGGAAACGTTATCCAAACTAGATAATCCGGTTAATTTTAACTTTGAAACTCAGAGAAATTTGTATTATACAATCTAGTTAAAGACGTTACGATCCAGTTTCTAAATCCAGAATTCCTCTATACCGCTCTGATTTAGGTTTCGATGCAACCATTGTTTAAAATATTTATAAAATTGTCAATATTTTAGTTGAAACATGTGAAAAGTCAAGGATCTATATGGAATGAGAGGTGAACTGCAAATTTTACTCTATATTGGAGAGGTATAGGAAAATCAATTAATATTGATGATTTTTAACGATCCGTTACAAAAAAATTCCGGCACACATTGCAGATTTTGAGTTTTTTAATTTTTTTGAGAATTTTTTTTCTAATTTCAACAAAATCTAAATGAGTTGATATACTTATCCAAATGCAAGTTTCTATAATTTCGGTTGAAAGAAACCAATATTAATATATTCATCGATATTTCCATAAAATTGCATTTTGATACTTCCATCTATATAGATATTTTAAACACACGTTACAAATTAGAATTTGGTTTGACCAAGTATCCCCTTGTGGCGTGCATGAGTTGGGCTTTGGGGGTTCACTTGGTTCTTTTGGTTATTATATTATTGACAAATCAACAATCAAAGATTCAGTAATGGTAGACCAACTGTTAAATCTTCTTGCCATTAACTAAAGGACTGCTTAGTTTTTTTAATACGCCGCTCGGCAGTCGGCCGTAAAGTGCTTGTGATTGTGGTCCTTGCTATCACATTGCCAGTGTTTTTGGACCAAATAAAAGTCTAAAAAATTTGATATTTTAAAATTCAAGTTCTTTAAGGGGAAAAAAATTTATGGCCATGAGATTTTAACAAAGTTTTCAACACATGCTTTCTATTTAGTTGATAGAGTTTTACCAGCTGAGAATATTATTTTAATTTTCTAATGCTCTCTGGAAATTGAAATATTTAACTGGAGAAATTGCGTTAGTCTTTAGCAGATTAGATTCTCATTCATTTTGCTTAGTCCTTGTACAATTAGAGTATCAATATTCATGTCAAAATTAATTAGTAATGAATTGGGAGGTCTAGGGTATTGTATATTTAAAACTTGGAGGTGTTTTTTCTTTTCTTTTTTTGGTGAGTAAGAACAATATTCAATAAACCGGGAAAACTTACAAACTAAGGGATGAGGTTAGAGTGCATAATTGGACTTCGATAAAAATCTTACAAGTGATTTCAACCCGGTTGAAGGGAAAAAGAGTGTCCGCACTTACAAAGAGAAAGCTATCCTCAACACCACGAAAAGGGATTAAGCACAACTAATGCTATCTTGCAAAACTTGGAGGTGATTTGTACATACTTATTAGCCTCTCACAAACATTTTTATTATTTTTGGTCATTAAATTGAATGAATTAAACAAAAACAATGAACATGATTAAATAGAAATTTGTTAGAGGAGAAAATAATTGTGTATTATCAGTTTCCTTTAACAATATTACGACTTCAATAATGTAGATAAGTATCTATCACCACTTCGCACATATGCCATTATTTAAGTAAAAATATGTGAACAATATATATGAGTGATGTCTCAGAACTTGTCTCCATCATTAGTAAGTTTAGTGGCGAATTAAGAATTTTATATATGTGGAGCCTATTAACAACGTCCACCACAATGTTGTTAAGTACATGTTGAGGTCTTGTTGTTAGAAGGCATGGATGGGCTTGTTCTATATGTGAGAATGTGATAACAAAGTCTCATATCGGTGAACGATCAAATCATGTCAAGGCTTATAAGAGGTTAGGTTACTTCCCATATTATCAATTGATTTTATGGTGAAATCTCAATTTCTTCACTATGAAGAAGCGATAAACCTTCTTTTATTCTGAGTAGGGAGGTTCAAAGCATTCTGAAGAAAAAAAAACATATTCGAAGGAATGCTTTGTGTCTTCTTGCACAACTTGTATTTAGCCACTGAATGTCTTTAAACAACTTTTGAAATGGTTGAAGGTGATGGCTTGATACTGAAAAATGCTTGGCATGAAAGGTTGAGGTGTAAGAACATGAGAAGGTTGAGCCTTGGTTGGCTTTGGTGTTTTGGGAGTTGGGAGAAGGTCTCTTGCTTGCATGTCGCTGAAGGCTTTTCTTTGCTTGAGCCGAGACATCCAAATTATAATTGGTGACAATAATCCCATAGACAAAGTCACAAAGGGAGTATTTATAGTTTGTATTCGGGGGATGAAGTGGAGTGCTGAAATATTCTAATATCCTATGGATAAATAAGGCGTTGGAATTGCTTTTCAGGGGGTAAACAAGGGAAGAAAATCATCGTATTATGTCCTATAGGTAACTAAGGTAAGAGAGGGCGCTGGAAGCTTATGTCTTGTGTATTTCATCTGCTTAGGAAGCATGAGAGATTTTAAGTAATGGGCTTGGACTTCCGAAAAGCTGGAAGTCTTCATTATCAGAGAGTTTATTTGGCCGTTGTGGATCTCCATAACCTTTCACACCGTCCTCAACTCCTCTAACATGCCTCGTTAAACTACACGTCTTAGGTCCGTGTGAGCTTGAATGTATCGGGTTTATGGAAATGTTTGACATGTCATGCGAGATGTCTCAAGCATGACCATTACCTACATGTAATATGTACAAACTTTCACATATTTTTCAATTAATTATACAAGTACAAGCCCTGCATGGTAATATAGTTGTTTCGTATTTAAACAAATATTAAAATTTTAGATTAACTTGTCTTAGCCAATTAAACAGAATTAAAATATCCAATCCAAAATTAATAGTAATGCGATTTTTCACTTTACTAACGTGTAACATGTCTCCAAACAATAGTTTTTGTGTAACATGAGTCTATTATCTGACTAATTAAATTCCCCTTGTAATTTTCTGTCTAACTAATTATAACAAAGAAATGATGATGATGCATGGCTGGCTCTGCTCCTTCACAAGTTACAATCCCTCTCACTTCTGCAGTGGCCACCACTACTATCTAACATGTAACAAGGCATGCATGCACATATGATGTCCCGTCTCTTTACAATCATACAGCTACCTACTATTTGACTGTTAGAGAAATACGCAAAAGACAATTTCGATTCCAAATGGTCCCCCAAATGGAAATTACGAGCACTTGCTAGTACCCTAGCTCTTGATTCGAAGGGTTATGGAGATAAATGGCTTCTTTTTTTCTTTTTCTTTTTTCTTTTTTTGGGTATTCTTTAAGGCTTGAATGAGATTACTTTGTATGAAACGAGTTTACAATCACGTAACAGTCTGTTTTAATAATATCGTATCATTTGAAATGAATTCATACCATTGCCTCAGAACGCTAAAATAACTATAAACCTGTTTTATGTATGTTCTCCTCCACACGAAGCCAAGTGGAGATATATATCAAGAGGAGGGATAAATTAGTGTAAGTTTCGATATTGCGTGTGAAGAGAATCTTAGGGTCAGTACTAATTTAGTGGCTATAATTTAAAATCTAAAAAAGTCATACGGTTTATCCATTTTTGCAGTAGCTAAGCTTTACAGATAGAGCCAAACAAGTGAATGGGAATAATTGCAAGCGTACCAAGGACACGCAATGCAAGGTGGCCACAACTTTATTTTTGCTGCGGCCATCATCAATGGCAGGTACTAGCTGCTCTCCATGTCCTATGCCCTCAGTGAGAAAACTTATATAGGATTATAAGAACATATTGGACTAAAAGTTAAATATTTTAGCTTAAAAAATTTAGCTTTTAGCTTAGAAATAGTTTTTCTGCTTCAACCGTTCTAACCTAAAATTTTAGTCCGGGATTATTAAAGAATAAACTTAGGCTATTTTTTTTCTTAAATTAATTTTTTTTAAATAAATATGTAGACTATTGTAAATTAATTTTATGAACATTTTAATCTAAAAAAAATTAAATTCCGATAAATATTTTCACTCGGTTCGGTAGAGCCCACACCGATTTCTGAGCTAAATTCTAGGGGGAATCTGGCATTGGTTTAGCATTTAGCATTTAGCCCAAATTTTTCCCTTGGGTTGGAGTGAGTTTGGGGGGGAATTTTGAGGGGTAATTTGACTTTTAACCCATCATTGAAGATGGTCTAAGAGGTAAATAATAAAATATTTAATTATACTAAAAATACTAATGTTAGTAATCAAGGGACAAAAAATCCAAAGGTCTTTCATCCCTGTAAACAGGAAATTGCACAACGAATAAGACAGTAACACATTTACATGAAGCATTTGTACAGGTTCAATATCGGTAACCTGACTAAAAGAAAACACATTTTCACTGCTAAATGCATCAAAGTTTTTTTTTTTTTTTTTTTTTTTTTTTTTTTTTTTTTTAAAAATA
>JADOBS010302192.1:0-13510 GCA_015708375.1 Cydonia oblonga
ATAGAGCCTTGTGTTTGGCAACACGCATCTATGGATAGGTCAGCCATGGGCATATGGTATTCATCTTTAGGCGTGGTTCCATTAATGTTTCTACAGTCAACACAACATCTAGTTGCATTAGTTATAGCTTTTAATACAGGTACAATGTTGGCCAACCACTCAACATCTAACTTCACTAGTATCTCGATCTCTTTTTTGACATTTTCTTCGATCTCTTTTGACATCCTTCGTGGTGCTTGCTTGACATGTTTAAACCCCTCCTTAATAGGCATCCTGTGTTCTACTAAGGTTGAATCTAAACCTGGCATTTTGGTGTAGTGCCAAGCAAACAGTCTTTATATTCATGTAAAAGGCTGACAATCCTTGCTTGATCTTCGGTTTCCAACAAACCATTGATCTGTATAGGTCTCGGATCCTTCTCAGTTCCCAAATCAATGGTCTCCAATGGGTCTTGTACTTCTGGGGACGGTTTGTCAGGCTTTGCACACAAAAATTCAACCAACTCTGGATTTTTGGGCAAATCCTTTGGCTCATCTAAGTCATATATACATTCAGCCATTTGGATAGCTGTTTCTAACTCATTCCCAAAACATTCTTCTTTACTCATCTAGTTACTAAAAGCCTCTCTATTCCAATCATATTCTTCTTTGGCTGAGTTATCCCTCTCTTGTTTTCTCTCTTTCCCATACACTAACAATCTTTTTATTAAGGACCTGACTGCAACCACTTGGTCCTTCATTTTCTGCTCTGACATTACTGGTGTTGGGGAGTTGGGATGATATGGAGCCAATCTCATTCTTCCCTTATAAGAGATAATACCTGCTCTAGGAGCTTTTGAGCCATCACCTTAGTTGGGGTACCGTTTTTATCAGCTTCTGAACATTGAAGAATCCCAACACTGGGATTGTAGAAGCTGGCTTCTGCAACGTTGGCTGTAGGGAGGAATGGCCGTGATTCGGCCTCCACCATTTCCCAAAATCCAGATCTTGCTTCCCCTTCTTCATGGTAAACAACCACTTGTTGGTGTAAGGTAGATGGTACAGATAGACTCTGATGAATCCAATCTCTACCCAGTAAAGCTTCATAAGTGGAAATACTATCTACAACAAAAAAGGCTAGCATGATTTGTTTAGAACCTAAGTCAACTTCTAATAGTAGTATCTCATAAGTCCTAATGATGGCTCCCGAGAAACTGGAAACTGTAAGATCTGTGGGGATGAGATCCTCCTCATTTCTGCACACTCTCTTCATCTGCTTGTATGGCAGCACATTGACTGCAACCATCAATCAAGACCTTCTTAAAGGGTACTCGTTTCAGATGAGCAGCTACATATATGGGTTTGAGATGGTTGGCCAGGGCCAAATTTGGGCGACTGAAGATCATTCTATCTGTATATACCCTATCGGGCTCATTCCTTGCCAATTTGGGCACATCCGTCTTGCTTAATTCTCTTTTCCCTATTTCTTTAACACTAACATATGCCATCAGGGGTTTTATTGCCAAGTAGTCACCTTCCATTGTGGTAGGTTGATCGTGCTTGGGACAAAACATGGTACATAAAACATATGTCATATTTACGTAAAAGTTACTGGGTCCAGGTAAGTCTTTCTCCTTGGCTCAGATATACTCTGCAAGCTCGTCCAACCAGTCTTGTGCTTCTTTTGGTAACACCAGTTTGAGCAAACCTCCATCCTGAGTTATGCCAAAATTTTGTACTTGGTCCATATCTTCACAAAGGGTATCCCCTATCGGGCAAGATAGTCCCAAAACAGATTGGCTCTAAGCCACCTCGGGGTTGGTATCATCACCATATCCTCTTGCGCCCTTCTTAGAATTCTGTATTTCCCAGGATGAGGATTTTGTGGTATGTGATCTCCCCCCCCCCCTCGGTCCTGCTGTTAGCTTTCTTCACCTTTTTTTAACTCATCCAATGAAGTTGATTTCTCCCTCCATGAGGTACATTTTCGAACTTTACATTCTCCTAGGTTTCTGAAGCAGTGAGGACTTTCAATGAGTTCATGTGGGCCTTATGTTGCCTTTGGACCCTTCTAATCATAAAGGCCTCCATTTCTTTGACAGGTTTCCCATCATTTCCGATTATATACCATTTTTGCCCGAGTCAGGCAGGTTTTTTCTTCATGACTGGGTTCACCATCATCCTTTTCATTCTAATATCTCCACTGGTATAGTTTGGCTGGGGTGGCCTCACATCCTTGGAACCTTCGCCTATATTTCTTCCGCTTTTTTAAAAGCTTCATAGTTTCTGAGCACTTGTGACAAGTCATTTGGTTGAGAGTCCCCTCTCAACCTTTGGAAGACATTCTTTGAGGTTTCTTTTTTAGCTACCTATAAGATGTTTCTGCGGGCTTCTTGTTCCAAATTCTTTTTTCTCTTGATCAACTCCTGATTACACAAAACCACTCCCTTGATTATGGCTGATTTGGGCTTCTTGGGTAGCTTGAGTGCTCCCTCTATGAGTCTTTCATTCTGCCTCCTCTCTGCTTTCACTTCCCATGTGGCATTTCCTTTCCTTTTCTCTGCCCACGTTAGGTTGATCATCTTATTGGGGCTTACGGAAAGGGATCAGTATCAACCATCTTATATACTTATGTTTTTTTCCAGCAACAGTTTTCCTTTGACAATGAAGTCTTGTATTCAATCTCTAAACTGGACACAGTTGGTAATGGAATGGTTGAAGGTGTAGTGCAGTTTGCAATACTTTTTCCCCCTTAATTCCTCGGGCTTAGGCAGCTTTTTGGTGCTGTCGGGCACAATAACTATTGCCTGCACTAATTCCTTATAAATTTTTGCTGCCTTGGTTAGATCGAAGGAATAACTTTGATACTTGGGAGGTTTCATTCGAACAAATCCACCATCATTCATGACCACCTTCCAGTCTTTAGCCGGTTAGACCAATCCATTTACTATCAAATGGTTGAATGAAATGGTCATTTCTACTGCATATATATTCATTCCATCTCTTCCACAACCATCATTCTCTTCTGGCTTCATCCATTTAAACTCCATTTGATGAATGACAGCCTTATTTTTATAGAATGGGGGTACTTTGGAGGAATGCTTTTCTTACTGTTCCTCGATCAACAATTTTTCATACTTGGTGGCAGCAATCACCAATTCTTGCAACTCATTGAACTGTATGTCATAAAACTTTTTCGTCAAGGGCAACCTTAATGCCTTTTGAGCAATAGCTATAAGTTGGACATGGTTGATAGGAAACTGACATCTCATCCGTGTCTTCCTAAACATCATCATGAAGTCCTCAGTAGACTCATGCTCGTATTGCTTCACTTCAACTAGATCGTTGATAGTCATTTTTGGCTCCATCTTGTAAAATTGCTCGTGGAAAGCCATCTCCATTTGCCCACAGTTAGCAATAAAATTTGGGGGCAAAAGAGAATACAACTGAGATGCTAACCCTATCAATGAGTTCCCAAACAACCTTAACTTATAATTAGGGTTGTCCTCCAATGCCACACAATGGTTGGAGAACTTGAAGATGTGATCTCTGAAGGATACATTGTTATCTTCTCTGTTGAATGTTGGGAATACGGGCATGGGCATCTTGAAGTTAAGAGGAAATGGATTCGACTCATCAATGAACTTCGGGCAGGGCTTCTAATAGGTGACCCTAAACAGCGGGCAAGTTTGTGGCTGAGCATCTCTCACCACCATCCTTCTTAACTCAGCCAACTCATCTCTGAGTTGCAGATTGGCTGCGTTGTTATGCGGGGTGTAAAAAGCTTCCCACTTTGGGCTACGATCATTGCCCATTGGGTTTTCCTTCCTTGAGTCGGGCTACCTCCACTTGACATCCCCTCCCTTATTAGCCATTGGTGGTGGCCTATAAGGATGAGGTTTGTCTATAGTTGTGTCCTCTCTTTTCCCACAACATTCTCCAATTAGCTGAGGCATTCCATAGTTCCTTATTTCTGGCCCGCACTGCCCTCTACTATTTAATGAAAATAAGAAAGGGTTAGGCAACTCTAGATTTCTGATTTCCTCTAACGCTGGCTGATCCACTCTAGATCATTCATTATTCTTTCCCTTATTCCTCTTTTCCTCAAGCATAGGAAACAGAGGAATAACTGGCTCCATCACATGTCTGCCTTCTCTCATTATTTCTCTAGTACGATTATTTTCTGGGGTAGAGTACTCCAGATCTAGCCCTATTAGGGAACATAGTCTGTTTACTTCCCCTCTGGGTTCTAGAGAGATTTTCTCCATACTCTTTAACACAGCCACCATGGTAGCTTGCAGGTCTTCATTTGTGATATTTCCTCCTGATTTCTTAGAAGGAGTCGGGCTTTTCGTCATGACAGGTCTTTGTAGATCTTCAGGAAGATTTTCCATGTTTGATCTTGGTACATATTGGGGTGGTTTTTGTTATGTTTTCCACCTGAAGGTTTGCTCTTTCCTTCATCTTCTTGGCATACAAGACTTGTGATCCCATTGGGCGTGCCAAAACGATGTTCGGGCAGAAATTTCGCTGGAGAAAGTCCCTGGCTCGAGTACATAGCTCCTCGAGGAGTTGGCACTTTGGTTGGTTGTAGGGCTCCTGCTTGTCGAGAAGCGGCAAAAAAAGGACAAAGTTAGTTCTGAAATGTGCCTTTGTGGGGCCTTAGGTGTAGGCCTTGAGACTCGCAATCAAAACTAAGTAAGTGCTAAGGCGTGCCACTACCATCTTAGTATGACAGATGTAGAACAAATGTGTTTAAGTCGATTACTTATGCCCTAAGTTATTTTGACTTTTTAATATCAAAGGATTGTCGTAGATGAGTTAAGTTTACGTCAAGTTCTTTTCTGTGCCTTGAGATCAAAGACTTTTAGCTCATTATCTTGTATGCTTAAAAGGGGGGAAGTCCAGATCTAACTAAGTCATTGGTTTAATCCCCATTTGGTCTTTTATGATAGTAAAAACCATTAAGTGAATCGGATCTGAGAACCAATGGAACTTTTGATCATCAAATGACTGGAAATAACTTGAATATATACTGAAAAGTACATCATAATACCATATCTACTAATTGAAAGGCAAGACAAAGAGAGTCGGGCAAGATTTCACCTTGTCGGGCAAGGTCGAACGTCTTGCAATCTATTCTTTTTGTGGTTACAGAGGGTGGTGTGTTAAAGATGATGGATGGTAAACAAGATTACATGAGGGGATCGATACTACAACATCTAGAGAAGGTAGCAGAGCTTTTACACTGGACAAAAAATGTCTTTCTAAGGGAACTATTGGCTAAAAAAAGCTTGAAAGGTACGAACTGGCTCAAGAGCAGAGTTTGTATGCTTGTTTATTTGATTGGCTGAGTGTCCTTGTCTCTGGGCCCTGCTTTCCCTTTTATAGGCATTTCATCTTGGCGGTTGCAAGTTTTGCCTGAAAGCACTTCAATGAGTCATCATTTTTTTTTTATGTTCTGCCATTTAGAAAGTGCTCTTGGGCTGAGAGTATGTTGATTTTCATTGGTTGTCACTTCCTTTGTAAGCATATAGCCTTTGCATTAATGAGGAGCTGTCATATTGTCTTTGAGATGGATGGCTAGGGTTAGTGCTGGGCCTCAAGCAAGTCTCCTCACTTTGTTCTTTTGGGCTTTCCTTCCTTTACTTCCAAAGTTCAAATATTAACCCAAACAGTTCTTACCAATCACGATGCCCAGTTTTCCATGTAGCAGAGGCCGCGTAGTTGAGATGAGACGGGGTTGATTGCATCCGAGTTAAGGTTATTGAGCACGAAATGTAGTGCCTATGATATCCACTTCGTCCGAAGTGCCTATGAAGAGATAGATTAAATATTTTCGTTACCACTTCGAATATGGATTGACCCTCATATACTTGCTAAATACCACTGAATGTTAATATATTGTTGTAAATCCGTAGAAAGGGCCTTACTTACTCCCGGTAGATTGATAGAGTAGGCTTGCATATTCATTGTTCCGGTAAGTTGGAAAATATGGTCTCATAGTCACCTTACTTCCATTCCATGTTACTAGCAAGGTAATGGGAAAGCATAAACTTTGAACAAAACCATATTACAATTCCTAAAGAAGAGGCTAGAGAATAAAAGCAAGACGTTAGACGAATTGTCTGAAGTCTTATAAGCATACCAGTCAACCGCTTGAAAAGCAACTGTGGAAACCCCATTCTTCATGGCTTACGGAGCATAAGTCGTCATCCCTATCAAAGTCACCATGATGCTTGACTTAAACACTAAGGAATAAACCGTCATGAAAAATGATAAAATCTTGAAATATGATCTGGACTTTACTAAAGAAAGCTGGGAATGCACCCCAGTTTGACTTGCCGCGTATCAAACAGCAGACCTGATCATACTATAACAAAGGTGTTAAGCCTCAAAGCCTTCAAGAGGGAGATTTAGTCCTAAGAGAAGTTTTCGAAAACACAAATGTACCTAGGGAAGGCAAGCTCGGAAGAAATCGGTAAAGGCCTTACAAGGTCGTCGAAGTTAAAGTAAAAGTAACCTACAAAAAGTTCAAGAATGCCTCCACAAAAGGTTCAAGGAAATTGCTCAGGAGATTACTCGAGGAAAAAAAAACATATATAACTTCAAGGAAAGTGCAAGGATGATTTATGAAGTGCAACTTGAAAAATAGACGGTTTGGATCATTAAAGTTCGATGTGGTGTGAACCATAACCAAACCCTATACCCTAAACCTATATATATATATATATATATATAGTTATATGGGACCAGTGCCTCATTTCCTCTCTGATAGATTAATAGGAGGCTTGGCCTCATTCTTTCTTTTTCGAGTAAATTGTAGCAATGGTCCTTCAACTTTAATCAAATTAGAGCAATGGTCCCTCAACTAAAAATCCATTACCATTGGTCCCTCAACTCATCAAAATATGTAACTATGGTCTTTTTCGTCAACTTCATCAGAATTTTGTCAAAATGAGTTATGTTGGAAGGACCATTGCTACAAGTGGGTTAAAATTGAGGGACCATTGCTCAAATTGGGTTAAAGTTGAGGGACCATTTCTCCAGTTGGATTAAAGTTGAGGGACCAATGATAATTGATTTTTAGTTGAGGAACCATAGCTGAATGTTTTGATGAGTTGAGGAATCAATGGTAATGGATTTTTAGTTGAGGGACCATTGCTCCAATTGAGTTAAAGTTAAGGGACCATTGCTACAATTTACTCTTCTTTTTCAGGTGCAAAATAAAGCAATAAATTTTGGCACTTTGGGTCGAAGGAAAATATTGACAATATGTAAAATTGCAAAGTTAACCATGAAATTGAAATTTGATGTTTTGAATTTGACGTTTCCTTTGAAGATGCTCTTAGGTTTACTTAAATATGTATAAATAGGTATGGGACTCTAATTTACACCTTCCCAGAATAGTATGTATACGACAGTGGCGAAGTCAGAAATTTTCGAGAAGAGGGGTGAAATTTGAAAGCGTAATAGGTTCCAAAAAACAATTTAGACAATCAAATCATTTTAGGTAGTAGACAATCTTAAAGTCGTTCACAGTATGTCAATACAAACAAGTTGCAATTGTTGCGGTGAGGTTTCATGTTATGAAAACGTCGCCCACTAACAATAAAAGAAAAAACATATCTCTCAATATAAACAACCAAACTATCAAACAATTGTTGTACATCTCTCGTAATGTCAATATTTCTCAATAAAAGCAAAAACATATCTCACATAATAGGAACACTAATATCATTTTTCTCACAAATTTTTTGTATATCTAAAACAAGTCCTCAAAATCATCATTCATCAATAATTAAAACAAAAGAAAATAAACTAATTCTAAATACTGAAAATAATAACAAGAATTAAAAAAGAGTAATAACAAACATCAACCTTTTATTTTTCTGTAGTCTAAACAATTGAGAGAAAAGGAAGAGAGTTGAAACGGTGGGCTAGTAGTGCGGTTGAAAAAGAATACCACATCAATAAAATTAAAAAATTAAAAGGAAACTAAAAGAGCCCAAACCACAAACGTTTCATTTTCATTAAAGGAACACTGAGTTTTATAACCAATTAATGACGATGTTTGGTTTTTAAACAAAAACAGGTCGAATTCTTCCCTTGAAACCCAATCCCCACAACACAACGTACCCAGATTCTAGCAGGTTCAGAAGATCGGAGGGGTGAAATTCTCACTTTTTGTGGCGATTTTTGACGACCAGAAGGGGGCCCACCCCTTTTTGCACCTCTGTAGCTTTGCAAGTGGTACACAAGTCTACTCCGCAGCTCCGATAGAGAGCGAATATGAATCCTCCAACCCATTATCAGAGAGTAGTTCCTAATACAATCTCGTGTACTCGCTTTGACTGGAATGGGTATTGCGAGCACATAAGTTGAATCCAGTTGTACTCCATTTTCTGGTCCCAACCAGCCTTATCTAGTCCAAACTTTTTATGACACCCCAGTGTGCGACACCGCTAACCTCAGGTGGCTATGTTAAACATATGTGACATCTGAAGGAACAGGATCAAGTAGGTAAGTGACAAACTCCCTTTTTTACACGGATCATCCATAAAATTACAAGTCATCACAACGATTCATTGTCACCTACAAATAAACATCTTGACTCTTCACCAATGGTTAGACGATATGAATTTATCCTATACACTTAATATACATTTCCTTGTCTTAGAGCCTACCTAACTTGATCATGACTTGAATAGGAACCACCCTCCCTGGTACTCTGCTTCATGATATTTTGTTTGTCTTTTTCTTTGCAAATCTTTCCATCCAATATTGTGCAAAATTGGGTCCAACAATGATTAGAAGTGACACACCCTGATCTCGGTGTCTGAAGGATAACAAGATGGCCACATGCTAGTAGACACCCGTCGGTGACGCAAGCTATTTTATGAATGCATATGCCGAGAACATGAGAAACATGCATATAAATTTCACGCGTAACTATGCAATGTAATATTCAAATACAACCTTATCAAAATAATATAATAAGTTCAACCGCCAACAAAATAATAGTGATAATGCATGACATGTTCAAAGCATACTACCAATTCTGAATACAAGCGGAAAGTGTAACAGAAAGTGTTATTCCAAGAACGTCCAAGCGGAGAGAATGACACAAAGTCACTGATATGGGAATGCCTCATAGCTCGGCTTGTATGCCCCATTCCTACGCCCTGAGGGGATGTAAAACAAAGCATGAGTGAACCAAGTTGATATATAAGTAATATTGAAACAATTATTTATCAATGTACTAACCCCCAAAGTTTATGAAAACTCAATAGTATAATATGTAATACGTGTTCTGAAAATCCTAGCATGCCATAAACTTCATAAAACATATATAATATATAATGTGCTTAGCAGTGGTATCAGGATTGCTCGAAGGCCTTCATTCACCCGTAGGCCTTCATTCGCGCCCGTAGGCATCCCACGCACCCGTAAGGATATATAAATCTTCATTCACCCATAAGCCCCTACATCACCCGACCGAAGCCATATATAGATATCATTAGCCCATAGGCACATAGTATGAGTAACCACTAAATAAGCACATAAAAACATGAACATAATATTTCCAAAATATATGTATATATCTCAACGGAACTCATTAGCTCAAACATCATATTTTAAATCATATTCAGGAATATCCCAATAAGCATAAATCCAGTGAAGCATGATATTTCATAAAGCGTAAAACCAATTTACTCATAAATGTTTCATAAAACGTAGTCCTTAAATCATGTTTTTCATGTATGCATTTCTAATAATAAAATCATGCATTTTGGAAGGGGTCCACTCACAGATACTTCGTCATCGAAGAGTTGTGCCAATTAAAGAAGACGGAATCATCACTAACAAACGCACCTAAGCACATAAAGGGACCAATTAATAAAAATCTACTAAAACGACCGAATTTGAGAAAACAGACATCAAAAACGGATTCAGGGCATCGAATTACCCTAAGAGGGATCCCAGGCAAATTTCGTAAAAGTCAACACAAGGAATATTATATTCTAGAGAATATTCCCTGAAGAAATATTCCCTAACAAAATATTCTTTGACGGAATATTCCATTCTGAGTTTGGGTTGAGTCGGATCCGGGACAACGGGTCGGGTTGACCTGGTTCGCCGAAAACCCACTGAAAAACTGGGTTTTTGGGCTGAAATTTGGGCAATTTTCAAAGCTGTGTAACTTCTTCATGTCTTAATTCAACCCATAATATATCAAACAAAGCTAGGAAAGTGTAGAACAAGATTATACCTATTTGGAAGCCCAATGGTTGCCAGAAATGGCCGAAAAATGGCCTGAGAGGTGATTGGTCCGCGAGAAAACTAAGGAACTCGCCAGATTTATAGGTAAACTTTAAACGTTCATAACTTTGTCAATACTCAACAAAAATTGAGTGATTCAAAAATGAAAATTGTACTTCAAGACGAGACGAACAGATTGGTACCCTTATCGACGACTAAGTCGCTGTGGTTTGGTCAGAAAATAGCTTGAAAATCTCGAAGGTCGCCGGAAACTAGGTAAACTCTCCGAGGTGTTTCTGCGATACCTCAACGTCCACAACACACAAACACAGTCAAAGAACGAACTATGAGGACAAAAGGAAGAATTTTTGGAGTGTTTATGAGGCTTACCCATATCGGAGGTGGTGGAAGCTCGTCAGAGTTCGTCGAGGGAGGAAGAAGGAAAGTGGCATTTGCCACTGGGGAATACTAGGGTCTTAGCCTGGTTTGAGATCATGATATCAGAAGGTTTTAAGGTGGTGGTGTCATTGGCGTCGTATTTGCTTGTTATCTCTGCATTTACAGAGAATGAGAGACGAGAGAAAGAGAGAGTGGTCCAAGAGTAATACACGGGAAGGAGAAGGAGAAGGGTGAGGAAAAGAGAGAATGGGCTGAGGGTACAAAAAAGAAAGTGGGCCCCACATGGTACACAATTTAAGACCCAAAAGCAAACCATTTCAAAATATCTTTCAACCCAAAGTGGAATTACAAAAATGCCCTTCCGTTTCGTAAATTTTAGGACGGGTCATTATAAGAAGACTCCCAAAAAAGAGAAGGGTAGCGAAGCAGAGAAGGCTGTAAAACATCCGACCCTCCATATCAATTGAATCTATTAGGATCAAAACATATCGGCTCGATGAGAAATCAGCAAAAGATAGCTTGCAAGAAGCCCAAAATGGTCAGTTCTGAAAGAAAACCACTCCCCATCAATGACAATATTGTCATGTTCTTAGATAGAGAACTAGAAAAGGTATTGTTGGAACCAAATTCGCACACCACCGTGTGTGGAAGAGATGCACACAAACTCAACTACGTGCAAAACAAGAAACAACTGTAAGCAAGTCTAAGATCGAAAGGGGGTGAACTGGCTAAAAGCTCTCCGACGGAGATAGTGAATTATTGAGACTCAAGCAGTACATAGGTAAGGGAATTTAAGTACTAAGATTGCACTACCAAAGATGAACCATAGATGTATGTATTTATACCATTGAGAGAAATACCTTTTTAGCATAGAATCTTCATTCTAAGCTAGAAGAATCCTAAAGGATATCTAAGAATAGATATTGCACCTTATTAGGAGTTATGATTACTTGCAATGCATGCCAATTCCTAGATTATAGGAACTCCAAGACTTATAGGATTTGATTAAGTCTATATCTGGATCAAATCACATTTCTTGCGAAACAAGTATGGTCGTCCAGCGAAGTTGCTCGGACTGCGCCGATCGGAATAGGGTGATGGTGCCACTGTCTGTTCCGCTGATCTAGCTCCTCTTGGAGCTGTCGAGTCTATGACCAGACTTCTGAGGTAACAATATTCGAATATGTCTTAATCTGGCCCTGGAAAATCATGGTCCCACATCGGCTCAAACACTGTTTAGATTGGCAAATCCCCAAGAAGGATGAGTATGCCTGAAGCCCATGGAGCGCAATTGGTACACTAGGCTTAAGGCCTATTAAAGATATTACTTGTCTCCAAAGTAAGAAAATCCAACTAAGGTCAAATTAGGATATCTTGGGAATTAAGCAATGTAATTATGATTCTAGGAGGATTAGGTATCTTATCCTAGATTTCCTTATAGATAGTCTCCCGATTTGATGAGGATTACTTTCCCTACAAGGACTCTCAAGATCTCTATGAATACTTTAGGCTGGGTATTTATCAAGGGGACATTGATCTCTCTTTCTCTCTCTCTCTCTCTCTCTCTCTCTCTCTCTATCTCTCTCGAACTTCTACACACATATTCTTTCTATGCCTAGTGAAAAAGGCCCGTATGCCGCCATCTACATGTAGACACGTCTATGGAGAACTCATCTCCTTAACGCTCCACCATAAGTTATTCGTCAAGGTTGGTTTACACCATTAGTCCTCCAAACTACACATGTGGTGTGATTATCCTTTCCAAAGATATGTAGGCAGTCCTATTCGGATTCAACAACACCCCCAATCAATCTCATTCTCCCCTAACGAGCAATCATGGGCATGTCCAATTAGATTTCGCCTCCGTTCGCGGATGTGCACGAATTTGGTTCCAACGTTTACAGTTTTTTTAACTTTTTGTAGTATAATTGTATGAACAATTTTTTTGGGTTTTAAATGTTATTTTTCCATTCTTGTGGACATTATTGTTTTTTAAATTTGAGGTTTAAATACATAATTTAATAGTTTTTTTTAATTTATTAAAAAAAAAAAAACTTGACTCGACGAAGGCATTGTCGTGTAAATCGTTTACTCGGTGGCTTTTGCTCGACGATCGTGCCATCAGGCTAAGCTCACCACATTATTTAATTATCTCCTAGCAAACTAGGTTGATTTCGTTGGGTAATACGACTTCTGTCGGGTCATTTGAGTCAACGCACTCTTGTCCGACAACGGATTTCATCGGGTAAAAGCTAGTTTATCCGCCGTATAAATCCTTGCACGATGAGTTTTGCTTGACTATTCTTTGCCGACAAACCTCCGTCGGTTAAAATTTTCGGCGAAAAATGTGCTTTCAGTCGACGAAGCTTTTTCGTCTGGCAAAGTATTTTTTTTAGTAGTGATAGTTTATTTTCTTTGTACAAATAAAAATAATAATTTGTGACCCTTATAAAGTGTCATTGACAATATTGTTGATGTTGTCAAACAAAGGGGGCTGTTATTTGTACTCCAACAAATCATCTTACACTATTTCAATTTATTTATTTATTTATTTTCCATTATATTGTTATCATCAAGGAATACATGATGAGTTCTTTTGAAACGAAAATAACAATTTTGCAAAAAAGAGTTGTTCACTAATGAAAGAGGGTAATGAGTTCCACAGTTCCATTTTTTCTTTATGCATTCCACTGTTTTTGTATCCTAATTCTCATATCCTTTACTCGTCTTTAGGGAGAAAAGGAGATTGGAAAACACTTGCCATTTTTCATGAAAGAACTTGGCACAATTAGATCAACCACTGTTGAGAGTTGTCCTACATTAGTGAGAGACAAGGTTTGCTATGTGCTGATATGATCTTGGGCTACTCT
>JADOBS010302193.1:0-13514 GCA_015708375.1 Cydonia oblonga
AGATACGATGGTTAATTGTTTTAATAATATATTTTTGTGATATGATGGTTCCCCATCCGGCCTTTTTTTTCTCTTCCTACTACCATAACAAATGCTGCCGCATATAAGTCTAATATCCCTCTTCTTCTCCATCGGTTACCTTAACTAAATAAATAAAATAAAAAATGATGTTCGGGCACCTTCATGCATGCGAGCTACTACCACCATTATGTTATACACGTTATACGCAGAAGCTACGATCAGAAATAATAATAAACCGTAGAATATGGCCGTATTGTCTCTAGTGAATTTGTGCTTTCATTTTGGTATGAGCACCTGCCTTCAACAACGGACCACCCGGCCACACTGTTCTTCATTTACCACGAGAATCACGATCAACTGCATGGATATCCTAGATAGACAATGAGGTATAGGCAGTCCGTTTTGCATCGGGTGGATACAGTAAGCTTTCCGTGCTCTGTACAGAAGTAGTATCAGAGTCCTCGAAGGCCCTAGACCTCAACTCGTCACCATAAATACTCGGGTTTATCTTCACCTCGTGAACAAGAGTTTGGCCTTCAAGCATGCTCACTACTGCAGACATTGTAGGTCTTAGTGCCGGTGATGAATTGGCACATAGTACAGCTACCTTTATCATTCTCAATGCCTCTTCCTTATTGAACTCAGACCCCAACCTTCGATCCACCAGCTCCATCAGATTTCCATCTTGTTGCAAAACAAGGGCCTGCGGCATTGAGAAGAAATGCACAAGGAATGATGAGAAGTTGAAAACATTTAAAGAAGAAAATGAAAAGCCATGTTCTAATTCTTCGGTTCTATTTTACAAATACGGCGGAGCCAAACAATTTGCATGTGTTGGAAAAACAGTCCTACAAAAAGCACTCTGGCTTCCCATATACTTTTTCCTGTGCCAAAAACGACTGCGACGAAGGTCTTACCCAATCAAGAAGGCATACAAAATTCTCATTTGGACGATATTTGACGTTGTTTTTTCCAGATATGAGTTCCAATGCAACAACCCCAAAACTGTAAACATCTGCTTTGTCACTCAAATAACCCCATAATGCATATTCTGGTGCCATGTATCCTCTGCACATTAACAAATTATGTTAGTGTCCATAAAGATGTCATCTAAAGAACTTTATGTACATTGATTATATTGATTTCGATGATGTTTTGAAATACAATTTTGCAATTAATACATCTACTTCAGTAAAGTTTTTTTTATCGTTAAAAAGAAGATTTGAGTTAAAAAGTTTTCAGGTTATCTAAATTAAGAAAATAAAACGAGCAAAACAGAAACCACAACGAATGAAAGAACAAAATGAAGGATTGCTCACATAGTTCCAGCGACTCTGGTGCTAATATGGGTCTTCTCCTCTTCGTCCAGCTTAGCCAAACCAAAGTCGGATATCTTAGGGTTAAGGTCCCGGTCAAGTAGTATATTGGTTGTTTTGATGTCTCTATGAACAATTTTCAGTGTCGACTCCTCATGCAGGAAAGCCAGACCTCTTGCAATGCCAAGACATATTTTATGCCTCGTATTCCAGTTCAGTTTCTTTAGGCCTTCCTCTGGGCCTGAAATTAACAGATGACTCAAAGAATATTCATGAAACTAATTATAACATATGGAAGTATTGCACTTCGTCCAACTTACCAAACAAAACATGGGAAAGGCTATTGTTCTCCATATATTCGTATACCAAAAATAACTGATTTCCTTCGATGCAGCATCCATACAATTTCACAAGATTTGGGTGTTGTAAGGCAGAAATCATGCCTATTTCATTCACAAATTCACGATTTCCTTGCTTTGATTTTGAAGAAAGTTGCTTAACTGCAATAGATGTGCCATCTAATAATTCGCCCTGCATTTTGAAATATAATACATTTGAGGAATATGAGTCAACCATAATACTCTCCAAGTGTGTTACACCATAGCATTCAAAACAAAAGAAAATTTCTTACAAATATAGGGAAACAAAATGGAGTTGTGGAATACCTTGTAAACAGCTCCAAAGCCACCTTCCCCAAGCTTGTTTGCAGCATCGAAGTTGTTAGTTGCAGCTTTAAGTTGCTTGAATTTAAAGAAACCAGTTTGAAGATCGAATCCCATGAGATCTGTTCGTGTTGAAAGGTTAACATATTGAACCATTTAGAATCGAGAGGGCAAGTGAGCAACAAGAGGTAGAATAAGAGTTGAATTTGCATTTATAACATGTTTACAACAAGGGCCGGCATTAAACCCCTAGTAAATTTTAACATATTGATGAACTGTCAAATTCCATCAGATTCGTTCATGCATGATTCGATGATGAAATTATTTTAGCACAAGAAGTTAGAAGTGGGATTAAATTTAAGTTAGAATTGTAAATGGAAACGTTAAAGGCTAAGGATTTGAGTGAAATAAATAAAAATTAGTAATCCTAGGAATGGGAATCAAGGTTCAGTAAATATAGATGATAAGAATAAGATTTTCGATCCTCTTGACTGTTCAACCAAGCAGCTGACTTTCGTTGATAAGTTAACTCTCTAATGATTCAGCATACTGATAGGTGCTACCAATGTAAAAGCCCCTTTGAAAATTCATACTGTAGCAAGTAGAAATATGAATAACTTTTCAACTTTTCTAAAAAAAAAAAATGACCTATATGGTATTGTATGTACCTTGTTCCCTGGTTGTCCTGCCTCCGAAACAGCCTTTCAACCAAAGAATGCCCAAAATTATGAAAACAAGGAATAACGCTGAAACAACTCCAATCACAATGAATTTCTTCCTTTTGCTATCATCAGGCGGCTTGAAATCTAGAATAAGAGCCAAGAACAGTGATTGTGAGAGAACAATAAATTTCGACAGGATTGTATAGAGAGAAACTTAAACATTGCTACTTACCAGACTGCACTGAGATAGCTGATATCAGAGAACCATATGTTCCTGATTTTGGAACATTTGTTGTCCCCTTCCCAGCCCACTGAAAGCGGATTTCTAAGGTCTTAACGTTAACAACTGCTTTAAATACCTTAATCACTTCCTTATCAACCCCTTGTGCTTCCTTTTCAATATCAAAATCCTCCAAAACCAGTTTATCCTGCAATAAATTATTTACTCAGTCAAGTAGAAAAATAAGAAAGACGAGCGGTTAAGAAAAATTGTAAAAAAGTATGAGGAGTTGTGGATCGCTGGTTAAGCTCTGTGAGTGCAAAGACAATGAAAAGGTCAAAATGATCCAAATGGTTAAAACTAAAAGTGACAAAAATGTAAAATGTTTACTATTTTTACAGAGCCAAAAAGCACTGCAAATGACTACCTGGATATAAACGTTAAAAATTCGTCTTCCAACACCATAATAAGACCTGTTGTCTCTGATAACTATTTCCGCAAAGTGCAGTTTCACAGTGTAATTTCCATTTGCTAAGCAACGAGCATAATATGTGAGAGAAAGAGGAGACAGTCGTGCAGTTTTATACAATTCAGAGTTGTTCATTCTGAGTATCGAAATATTATTTGCTATATAGTCTTTGTTGGAGCTCCAAACATCTGCAAAATCACCAGTACTACTAAATCCCCAATTTGCTGAGTTCTGAAAAAACTTTGCTGCACCTCCTGAGGCGTCATCTGCCTCATACTTGATGTTTCCGATGGTGGTTTGATTTCCACCGCAATTTAGATTTAACGAGTACCGATCTATATAGAGAAAGAATAAGAGAGAATTTAAAACAATGCTTTGTAACCTTTTCACTTCATATGAACACGAATTTACTCCTCTGGATTTAATTCTAACAACAAATTTTAACTACCTTTTGAACATGGAAAGAGGCAATTGCTAAGTAGCCTACAATATGAAAAATAAACATTAGCTTCTTAACTTAATAAAGAGAAATGAAAAGTCTTTGCATGAAGCTCATGAAGTTAGAAGCATACGAATTGTTCCGACTGGAAAAACTTCTGAACAAATTGCTGATGCAAAACACATTACAAAAAGTTAGATTCATCTATATAAGAAGTCAAAGAAAGTAACGTAGGTTTATCTCAAGGACATTAACATAAAAAAATGGAAAAACCGTTATGCTTACAAGGTCTCTCGACAAGAATTTGGGACAGAGTTCTGAGGAAAAGTATTGTAAGAAAGATCTATATTGCTGCAAACAAACATGAAGTTCTCTGTTAGCTTCGACTTTTGGTAAAATCAATATCAGAAGATTTTTGTAAAACTTGTAAATAATATAATTACTTGTGGTAATTCAACAGTATGCATATCAACAGAGTAAAGCAAAAAATTATGCGTTCATATGAAATTCAGGACGACGAAGCAGAAAAAATATGTAAAATTCTAGGATGAAGAAACATACTAGCGACTGTCTCTATTTTTAATCCACTCTGGAAGACCAGTTAGCAAGTTGCTTGTCAGATATCTGATCAGTGAGCAATATAAAACAGACATCAATGAACATATATTTATAAGTAGGTTCAAAATATAAAGAAAGATGAGAAATTTAAAGTCTTTCCAAGGCCTTTCCCTTGGTACAGCTATGATTCCTAGCAAGAATTTGGTCGAATCCTAAATGTACTCATATCTCTATACTTTTTTTTTTCCTGGTAAACGACAAAACAAAACTGCACTCGTTCTCATTCGGTCAGAATGCGTTATCCAGATGTAAGCTTCATGTTAACATCAAAATGACAATGTTAAAAGTTGGATCGTGACACTTGTACGAACCAAGGGAAATGCCTCCATGCATCATCATGTGTGTTAGCTACCCTTATGAGTTATATTCCTTACATTGTGGCCAATTCCATAACATCTGCAAAATTTGGAATGCTCCCTTCCAATCTGTTGAAGCTAAGATCTCTGCAAATGAATATGTATACAAATAATCAGAAGTAAATTAAGCAAATCTTAAAAACATAAATGAATCAACCAGTACGTAGTCTGTTAGTGTGAAAAATAAATAGAACACTGTCTGCACACCAAATTCACGATCGGGTTTTGGACAAATTTAGAATGTGCTGCTTAACTGAAAGTTACATGTTTTAAAGCTTATTACGTGTAAGGTCAAGCAAACATTTTAAGTCCACAAATCTCAAAGTGTAAGGTTAAACTGCTCATAGTGTTACCAGTTTGTTATACAATATTAGTAATAATCTAGAGCTACAGTGTAAAACCAATTATTAAGAGCTTCATGTCATGAAAAAATGGAGAATAATAGATAGAACAATTACAAAACAGTCAGACTTGTCATGGTAGAGATATATTCAGGCATTTCTCCGGTTATATTGCAGCTCCTTAACATCCTGCAATTTGAACAACCGATATTCGAAAATTAGTTTTCATCTGCATGCGTTATGCTAATAGAAAAATATATAAAACCTAAAATATGGCTCACAATTTTTTCATGCCCGTCATGTTTGATAAGTTTGGAAAAGCTGAACTCTCACCGCTTAAGTCACTAATCCTTCTGCAAAAGTTTACAGCATGATAACGTGTTGGAATACAAGTATCTTCACAAATCCATTTTCCTCTTTAAATTAGAAAGACGCAAGAAGGTCATGCAAATTAAGATAACTGATAGCTTAGAAGGCAGGACTCACAGATCTGTCATATTATTCAAGGCAGAGAGACTAGATGGAAGGGGGCCTTCAAGACCACTCGCTTGCATCTCTCTGTAAACAACATATTTGATGTATTTAGGATTACAAATGAAAATATTTCAGTTGAGATTTTAAAAAGTGCAATAAAAAAGATCTCTTACAAGGCCTGGAGGTTTTTCCAACTTCGAAAGTAGTCAGGTATTCTTCCAGTGAAGTTATTACT
This sequence comes from Cydonia oblonga, assembly GCA_015708375.1. Taxonomy (NCBI): domain Eukaryota; kingdom Viridiplantae; phylum Streptophyta; class Magnoliopsida; order Rosales; family Rosaceae; genus Cydonia; species Cydonia oblonga. The sequence continues at coordinate 5,814 of JADOBS010302193.1, forward strand.
GCCAATCTGACTGTAAATAATGCCACAAAAAGCTAAAAGATTAAATGACATAAACCATAAGTATTTCATGGAACGAACCTACATTATTTAAGGTAGTCATATCACTTACAGTACTCTTAATTTGGTCATTTTAGTGAGGGCCGAAGGCAGCTCACCAGTGAAATTGTTAGCACGAAGATAGCTGTAATTACCCATGGAAAAACAAGACCAAACTGTTGTCAATTAACATATATACTTGCTTATGACAATCCAATAAAATTAAAAAAATATAAACATATAAAGTTACAAATGAAGATAAAATAGAAAACTAACAGAAGCTCCAGGTTAACCAAATTGCCCAATTCCGGGGGAAGAGTTCCAGAAAATAAGTTGCTCTCCAAGGCCCTGAAAGCAAAGCCTTGTCAAGTTCGTATTGTTGAACAAAACTAACAATTCTGAATGAGGTGATAGCAATGGAAGAAAGAATAGATGCATACAGAGATTGGAGAGTAGTTATGCTTCCCAAATAACCAGGAATGGGTCCTGATAAGTTGTTCACACTGAGAACCCTGCATGTGCATGAAATTAGTTCAATAACTGGTATGCAAGTTTATTATCAACCTCAAACAAAAGTCTAGAATTCACTTACAGAATTTCCAACTTCGTAGAATTCCATTCGCGCGGTATTGAACCACTAAGGTAATTCCTGGCCAAATTACTACGATCATAAAGAAACAGTGCTATTAGGTTTTCAGACAAAAGCTTACTAGATTTGTGGAAGAAGAAACTAAAACAAATTAGTGGAAATATCTTCATACACTTGCTTAAGGTAAGGTAGCTTCGACAGTGCTGGTGGAAGCACACCATCAAGGTCCTGTCCGGTAAGAAAACTGCATAATAAGGATCCACAACTTATAGGTTATGAATGTTGTGCCAAAAATCGCAATCTCTTACAACTTGATATAGACAAAAAACCTTCATACACTTGCAATGGCAGCATTGGCCACTACCATCACAGGCAATTTAGAGCAGAAATTATAAACTACAGCTCGTAAAAGGTGCATACATGCTTTGGATGTGGCATACATTGCCAGAGAAAGAGCAGTTGCAGACGAGAGTGTTGTTGTACTCATCCGTACGCGGAATTGAAATAGTCGGAATATTGCTACAAGGATCACTGAAATTCCAATCCTTTTTATTCAATTGCACAGCTATTTCACGAAGTGCTTCCACTGCCACACCCAAATACACAGAAACACAATCTCAAAATCACTTTTCACAAAAACAAGTAATGGGTAAGATAAAGTTTCATCCTTTCTAGTAAGTCTAATACAATTGGCCACAGAAAACACAGAAAAAAAATAAATGAACTTCATAAAAAACTCATGCATAAGCTCTGTTCTTATTCAATTTCCTGTCAAATTTTGTCTAAAAAGCTTATAAATTTAAATTATTTTCACCATAAATACATTTTCAACATTTTTCAGATGAACAATCCAATTCCAGCAACTAAAATTGCAATCACTTCACACATATAGGAAATCAAAACAAAGGCTTTCAAAGTAAGAGAGCCCTTTACCTTCATCGTCTGCAAGAGTGCCCACCTGTTCCTGGGATTTGATTGGCTCAATGCAGATAAGTACTGTGAGTAGAACAACATAGCAGAAGAACAACTTTGAAAGGTTTTGACTTGCTGCCATTTTTCTTCACATAATCACATTCCATGGAGCTCTGTTGTTTCTGTCTGCAGGCTCTTATATAAGTTATAATTATCTATCCTGATGGAATAATAGTAACATTTTGGTGCAATTAATTATCCCCACTTTGGTCTTCTTCTTTTTTTTTTTTTAATTATTGAAAATGACATCCATCCGTTTTTTCTAATTCCCATGCACTTCTGTTTTATTTTGACCGTTACTTCTATTTTACTTATTAAATTTGATGATAAAAAAAATATGTGTGGAAGGTTTTGGCAAATGCACTCATAGTAATTAGGGTGGATATCTCATATAGGAAAACTAGTGATTTACCTTATCAATTCTCAAAAAGAGTTGAAAACTTCACCTTTGATGTGTCATATTTTCAGAGAGAGAAGATATTATTAGATGAAGTAGAAATAAAGTGATGAATTAAAATTATTATCTTTTATGCCTTTTGTGGAGGGATTTGGATTGTCTGCCCTCCTAGTTCTATGTCCTCCCCATATTTTTTTATTTTTATGATCACAGTTAAGTCACATTAACATTTTATATTCTTTTTTCTTTTTATCTCATTATTTTTATAAAAAAAAATGAATATAAAATATTGACGTCATTTTTTTTTATCTTATTATTTTTATAAAAAAAATGAATATAAAATATTAACGTGGCTTAACCGTAACCACAAAACATAAAAGGGCATGGAAAGAGCATGAAATGAGGAGAGCAGACAATCCAAGTCCTTTGTGGTGACGTAAGTTGATTAGGTTCCTTGCTCATTTGACCAGTCTTTAACACCTGTTGTTTGTGAGCAAATTGACAACCAGAGGTTGGATTAGCTCAACTTTGAATAACATTATATTAAGCCTCAAGTGCTACAGAATTTCGTTTTAATCTTATATATATGACTCACGTACTATAATTAATAATTAAAAAATTAGTGAAATTTTTAATTTACGTTTAAATTTTAACAAATTTCATCATATGAGCTTAATTCTTTACTTCCAGGATTATCTTTTAACCATCCTATCACCAATTAAAGCTTTCTATTTTTCGTACTTTCTGAAGAGAGAGAGAGAGAGAGAGAGAAGAGATGCACACGGCTGAAGGATCACATGCCATGATGGGCTCCCACATGCTTTTCAATTGGATAATATAATAACGTAGGCAAAGAAGTTGGTTTTATGATTATGATGCGCCCAAGGTTTACCACTATGGGGAATGTTCTGCTTAGATCGATTCGTAAAGGAAATGCTGTCGTATGAATTATTTTTGCTAATAAGCGTTTATGTTATAAGTGTGTTAGTTATATTCTTAAAAATACACAAATTTTATATAAAAATTTACGTACATAAAAAATCACTTAAAAGAGCATAAAAAAATGTCATCTAAAATGTGTTTCTCTATAAAGCGATTACATGACTTGAAAGCATTTATGTAACATCCCACATAGTTCAAGGGAATGGATCCTCTAAGTCTTGTATGTATATTCCCATCCCTACCTAGCACAAGGCATTTTGGGAGCTCACTGGCTTCGGAGTTCATTGTAACTCCGAAGTTAAGTGAGTAGCGTGCGAGAACACTCCCATAATGAGTGACCCATTGAGAAGTTCTCGTGTGAGTTTCCAGAAATAAAACCGTGAGGGCGTGGTCGGAGCCCAAAGCGGACAATATCTTGTTACGGTGGTGGAGCAGGCCCGGAAAGTAATCTGTCCCAGACCGGGATGTGACAATTTATGTTTTGCTAAACATCGTTAGAGCATTTAGCAAGAGATCTTTTGACAAACACTCATAAAAAAAAAAATTAATTTACGAATCTCTAATATAAAATAGAACTAATAACGGTTAAAGAAATAATAAGTTGTATTTTGTTTTGTTGAAATATTATAATTGATTTGCCATCCAACTATAGTGAAGTTTTTGTCTTACTGATCTCAGGGCTCGAAGCGTGTTTGCCAACAAATATCACTAAACAAATAATAGCCACATCGTCCAAAACTAGCTTAACCTTGATGGCAATTAACTAATAAACTAGTTACGATTAGGCGTGGTTCGGTATGGAATACCGAACTGAAACTAGTATCCTGAATTTTGAACCGAAATTTTCGGGATGGGAATTTGAAGACCAATTCCAAACCAAATTTCGGGAATCCCAAAATATTTTTAGGATTTCTGGACAAATCGGGAATCTCAAATTAAAATATGAAATTATGAATTATTCTTCAAATATATAATTCAAGAACACATTCATGAACTAGGAATGTCATTTCATTCACACTACCATTTAATCGAACACTGACATGCCTGACTATTTTTATTAGAGTCAAAATTCAAATTAATTAAACCTTTTTGACAATCTGTTGAGAGACAAAATAATCAAGCCTTCTGAAATCATCAGCCATGACATCAGCAATAATAAAATCCAAATGAATATCAAACAGAACATGAAAAATATGCAATGTGTAGGGCATTCCAGGTTGCAGAGCATGAATTATAAACTATTAGCATCAATTATAAAAGAATACTATATATAATATATGTGTGTGTCTATATATATATAATTAATAATATATATTTTCGGTTCGGTATGAGATTCCCGAAATATCGAGAAGCCAATCCCGAATCCCGTACTGAAATTTCGGAATCGGTTCGGGATAGCATCTCGAAAATTTCAGGAATTTTAGTTTGGAAAATTTTGGGTTTGGGATCGGGATTTTTTTTGTTCGGTTCGAGATTTTCGGAAATTTTTTCCACCCCTAGTTACGATAAGGCATGTTTAATTATTTATTATGTATTTTTTTGGCGCACAAAACAGACAAGACAAGCTAGTATACAGCATGGGATTATTTACGTACGTACTTTGTCAAATTGTGGGACAAAGTTTAGGGTATGTTATGACATGTCATCACATGCCAACATAATAAAGAATCAACGAAATGCATGTCATGACATATTAATCCTGATAAAATATCGACAAAATGCATATGTCATCACATACTCATAGCATACCAGACATTATATATAGCTACTGAATAGCATTCAATCTCTTATTCTGGTATTCAATCTCATACGTACAATATCATTGAGGTTGTTGTAAAACAGTGGATGTCCACTCAAATAATTAAATAATGGGCAAGTTGTCCTTCTACTGTATGCCGAAGCTTGCTTCATACGACTCATATTTTCTATATAAACACAAACTCCACACAACACCAAAGGTAGTGAGAAGTTGACGGAAGAGGAAGAGAGAAAAGAGAGGAAGAGGATAGGAGATAATAGAAAGAGTTACTTTTGTACTTCTATTATTCTAAATTATAATGAAAGCACCACTGCTGCCCGGAGGACGTACTCCAGTCACACTAACTGTAGAGGAACCTCGTAAACTTTGTGTCTTGTTTATTTATTCTACTGCACCCACCATCGATTTTACAACACGTTATCAGCACGAGAAGCTCTCATGTCGGTGGAAAGCATAACGACATAGATCAGGTGAAGCACTATCTACCTCTCACCTCCGACAGCTAAACTCTCACAGAATAAAAGGTATGTCCATTTTTCATCTTTCCTAACGCACCAGAAGCGCCCCACCGAATTTCGGTGAGAATTAAAATTTACAACGACCCGTAGTCGTCACGAGATAAGAAAACTCGTACCTGACAACTGGTTTCCAAAGATCCATAAGAATCTCATCAGACTTGGAAATCCAGATCGCATCGTTTTCGACGGATCTCGAGAACTCCCATGAATCATCAGTTGTCTGAGATGGTGATGGCATGACTGACTCCACACAGGCCTCCATCTCTTGTACCTCCATCAACTTCGCTGTCATCTATGTCTCTATAGGGAAGTTCTTGCTTTGCGATGCCATGTTCTCTGGGCCATGCAAGAACAACGCCAATCCCTGGTAGCCTTATTGGATTGAATTAGTTCTGTGTGACCTCCACAACAACCCAAATGGCCTTGGGTTTGAGACTGGTAGAGACAAATAAAGAAGAAAAAAGGAGGGATTATGGAATGGTGTTTCAAGCACCGTGTGAAAAAGAATTGGAAAAGTGGAATTTGCATGGCACCATCTGAAAAAGGCAGAAATGATGCATTTGCACCATTTGAATGAAAAAATAAAAAATAATAATAATAAAGGCTTTGGTGCTTCGGCACTATGTGAAAAAAGTTGAAAAGAAAAAATAAATAAAAAAATAAAAAAACAAAGGAATTATGCAGCATGTGAATGAATAAGACAAAATAATAATAAATAAAAGGATTTTGGATGGTGTTGCACAATCTGAAAAGAATGAAGGAAAAATATATATTTATTTATGTGAATGGTGTTAGTTTAAAATTCTTTCACAAGTTCTATTTACTTTAAAGCAATTTATTTATTATGGACGGTTTTACCGCCTACTGCTTTAAGTTTTGATTTATGTGAATGGTGCTAAATTAAAACCCTTGTCACAAGCTTTATGTACTTAAATGCAATTTATTCACTATGGCTGGAATTACCGTATATTGCTTTAATTTATTTATTGTACTTATCTTTTGTTACGATGAGTATATAACAAGGACCTGAAGTTCTTTGAACAGATCAGAATCTGTAGTTTCTTGATCCTCATCATATAAAAATGATTGGACCTAAAATTCCATCATACAAAAAGATCGGGCATGAAATCCATTGATCCTCAAAATCTAAACATGAAGTTCCTTGATGAGTACTTAAGTTTGAAGTGCCATAGTGCCTCAACTTAACTGTAATAAAGGCCATAAGAGTATCAGTCTATAGACTATTAAATAAGGACCAGACGTTCCTTATGTCCATACTCAAAATGATTTAGCATAAGCATTTATTAAGTGGATGAAATTGATTACCTGCGCTCTGCTCATGAAAACAAAATTGCTAGTTTTTACATAGATACATGTTATTTTGCATGATGCATTATTAATTCGGTTGAGGCATGTTACCAACCATCAATACTTCTCAGTACAACTCGTGTTTAGGCACTAGCCAAACATTATACATTTACGAGTTTTTGGTTGTGTTATCTATGTGCCTATTGCATTACCGCAACATACTGAAATGAGGCATCATCCCTTATTGGGCATTGACATTGAACATCATCAATCATTCAATATTTGGAACCCTTGACTGGGGATATGTTTACCGCATGGTTTGCGAACTATCATTTTGATAAGACAATTTTCCCGCCATTAGGGGGAGAAAATAACATCGTTCCAGAAGAACGATGAGAAAATATCATTCCAGAAGAATGATGAGAAAATACCGTTCCAGAAGAACGAAGAAAATTTGTCTTATTTTGATTCACAAAGCAATCAACGAGAAAATGAAGTAAGAATAATTGAATGATGCAACGAAAATTATGAAATCACATATATTTATTAGAAATGTGCCTACAAGAATTTATGTCCCTATTGGATAATATAATGAGTCAGCAAATGATTTCTCTGTTGCACGCCTGAAGCATGGCAGACCCTCAAACTCAAAATGTTCAGTCATTTGAAAGAAAAAAAAATGTGACACTACTGAACTATTGCATTCCCAAAGCATAACTGTTACATGCCAGAAGCATGACAGCCGCCGCATGGATGTACGTCCCAGAAAGGACAATCCGCGAACATGGGAATGTTCATGTCTCATGCATGAAACATGATAGACGTATAGGTTCCAATGACTCAACTCCGGAAGTGGAGATTAAAATCCAAACTCTATAACGCTCAAGAAGAGGTTATGATCCGCATTCTCTAAATTATGACTATCCTAGAAGAGATAGTGTAATGCCCTTGAAGAGGCAATGGATATCCAAAAGAAATGAAAAGTTTTTATGCATGCACATGCATATGAGAATATGGGATCACAGATTGATGATAACCAATGGTAATTTTGGTTTTTACAAGTAGCTACTAAATTCATCAATGAGTTGTGTTGATATTGAGTCCCGTTCTTTTTCCGTCGACGAAAGGAAATATTATTGGCCAAAAATGGAGAAAGGCAATTCCATTACAATTTTGTAAG
>JADOBS010302194.1:0-13514 GCA_015708375.1 Cydonia oblonga
GCACAAGAACTGATCATTTGATTAACAATTTACATTTACAGTATGTCAACATAACATGTTAAATTGGTTTAACAAACTTTGTAAATTTAGATTGACTCGAAGTGAACTCTTAAAATTGTTGAATAGGCATGGCAACATTGGGCCAAGGGAACATCATTGGAGTTATTGGACCCAAGTCTGGGAGACCATTGTCCTAGATATGAAGTTTTGAAGTGATCCACATTGGGTTGCTATGCGTTCAAGAAGCTTGGGCTGAAAGACCTACCATGTCGGAGGTTGTTATGATGCTCAATAGTTACACTCCAACCTCCGCTATGCCGTCGCAGCCAGCGTTTTATATCCGGCAGGAAAGCTCGACAAATTCACAGAAGTCTGGTGGATTTGAACTCGATAAGTTGGAAGATGCAGCTCAATCGGTAAATGACCTTACAGTCACTGAACTCCATCCTCGCTAGGTTAGCCAGTAATTGCAATGTCACAATAACTGGAAAGATGTTAGATGCCTCTTCTATCTAGCTACCCAGAAAGTATTAGTTTACTGTTAGTCATTTTTTATTATACAAAAATGTAGGTCCTAGAAAAAACTTGGAAAATTATGTATACAAACTTTGATTTGATTTTTATTTTTTTTTAATCAAGAAAAATATATTAAAGGGAAAACCCTCGAGTACGATTGTTCCTTATAGAATCAAACTGAAGAGCATGAAGAGCAAATGAAGGAATACAATGATCCCAAATATGACAATAGGCATCCGCCACAAAGTTAGTCTCTCTATAAATACGTTTCTAGTCAATGCAATCAAAATTGGTCACCTTCCACTTGATATCTTCAATAATAGGAACTAGATACCATGGTGTCGCACCCCAGTCCAACACTGACTGAATGATCAACTTAGAGTCACCTTCAACTATAATCTTTGTATAGCCCTTCCTCTGAGCAAAAAGAAGGCCCTCTATGAGAGCCCTAGCCTCTACTTATAAAATAGTGGCACCATCTAGATTTAAAGCTCCGCCTCCAATAAGCTGCCCATTATGATTCATTTAGACAAATCCCCCCGCCGCCTTGTCCCCAGCCACCAAACCGTCAAAATGTAACTTAATAAAACTATTAGTTGGCAGATGCCATTTAAAAATTGTGGGGAAGTATCATTAGTATTTCTTCTCAAACCTTTACCATTGACTTTAAGATATCGCTCACCCATAGTTATAGTCAATAACTTAGATCTTGTTATGGCTTTTTAGCCAAAATGGTTCCCGAGATGGGCAAAACATTTATGAACTCCATATTGTTATGGTTTTTTTATAGCCAAAATGGTCCCTGAGATTTGAAATCAATAGAAGTGATATCTGAGATTGTCTACCATCAATCATTTTTGTCATTTTATTTTTATTTTACGGAGATTTTTCACGGAATGACCATAATAATTGATTGTAGACAAACTCAGGGACCAATTCTATCTATTTCAAATCTCAGGGACCAAAATGAAAAGTTATGCAAATCTCAGAGACTATTTTAGCTAAAAAGCATTTTGTTACAGTCATTCCAAATTTGATCAATATATGTTGTGAACTTGCTTAAATTGTCAAACCAGTAATACCAAAATCATTTTCGATAAACTCCTTATAATCTCTTGCAATCTTTCTTTTTTTCCCCACAATATGTGACTCTTTTACCTTCACATCCTTACAAAAACAATCACTAAATGGCAAAGAGAACAAGTCAACAATTTTCTTTGCTTGACATGCATGTTGCAGGTCAATGGAAGGCACAGTTTGTTTACACCAAGCTATTAGCATTCATAACTGAATCTTTTGTACTGAGATTTTACATAGTATCTACAAATTCAGTCCCTATTGTTTGAAATCTTGTTCACCATACCAAAATTTGGCGAACCTTTTATTTTTGGTAAATCAAACCAGAATTTGTTGAATCTTTAACTTTCATGTTCTTCCATACACATGCAAATCTCAGTAGCTACTGAAAGTTTGTATTAGAATATGTGGACATTTTTCATTTTCAAGAGTAGTACATCCATACATTCGATCTGTTTTCAAAAGTAATTTTTTAATATACTTGAAATATGACAACAGAACGTTATTATTTTACATAAACTATAACATGCAAATTTATTTTGGTAATATATCTCAAAATAAGACGTATCGATACTGTCGTTCATTCTTATTATAATATGTGAAAAGTTGGTACAATCTCTTCGTAATTTTGCACGGGGTCTCATCGAGGCTGCATCCTCGTAATTCTTATGAATCTTTTTCTTGAAAGAGAGCATATGGATGCTTGGTTTGGTTAGTTGTGTTCAGACATTTGGAAATGAAACGTGTCACTATCTCGATGGACCTCGTCATGGAAAGCTTCATACTTTTTCTTATTTAACATTCTGCTGGGTTGGATTAGTAGATTAGGTGAATCGATGTATACCTACTAAACATGCATGAAGATGAAGTTAGCCACCCTGTCCATTAACCCTTCAACGTGGAAGCCATAAACCACTCCATTGCATAAGTTTGGCTTCGCTCTTTTGTTTTTCAGGTCTACTTTTTTGTTTTTGTTAACAAAATTTAACCATCAGATTCGGTTTCGGCGTAGTTGTAAGTTGTAACACCACCACGTAAAGGTGTTATTCAACTCAAATGATAACACGTGTGTTTGTTTTTTTATTAATATAATCTAAAAGTAGTTGCGGAGCTAGAATTTTATGTGTAGAAAAATCTCTGATCACATACATAAGTAATTTGAACTAAAAACATAAGAGATTGGAGTAATTTACATAAAAATTGAAAGACCCTAAATAGAGAGAACTAAAAACAATGCACAAACCGAAAAACTCGAATATGAGGTAAAGAGTAAGCAAGATTTTTTTTCAAAATATAAGTTAAAGCCAAAGAAAAGTTGATATAATAAGGAGGAGAAATGAAGATTGCACCGCAGTAGGAGAGATTGAGAGAAAAATGAGGCATGACCTGGAACGGAAAAGTGTGAATTGAGAGCACACTAGAATTTTAAGGGTATGGCAAGAAGAAAAAAAAATGGCAAGATGGGCCAGGGACCATTCTGGTCCATAGTGGCTCCGTCATTATCTAAAAGTGTGATATATCAACATTTTCATCCATTTAATTATTATAACACATGAAATGATACACCACAATTCATATTAAAATTTATCTCTACCTTTAATTGTCCATAGATTTCAATTATGTATTCGTTAAAAAAAAATAAAAGAAAAATTTGAACTATTTACTTCAATATGTTATCTACAACCTGTCCTTGCCTAATCATCATGGTACTTGACCAACTAAAACAACTAAAGCAACTAAATCCTAAATTAATATTATCTTCATTTTCAAATGTCTCTCCTTTTTCCTTCAGCGTCTACATACATGAAGTGCCTAAATTTATATCTACGTGGTCGACTCTCTCGACTTCTTCATTCTATCCTTCAACTTCTTCGCCCCTTCATAACTAATTAAGCAAAATATGGCAGCTCCAAGAACAACATTGATGAGCATGGTTGTTGTGACCATGCTCATAGAATTGGGCATGGCAGCCACTTACACGATCGGAGGTCCAAACGGCGCGTGGGATTCGAGTACTGACCTTCAGACGTGGGCATCATTGCAGTCATTCTTAGTCGGAGATAATCTCAGTAAGTTATTTCCATACTCGAAGATGCTGAATGCAAATATCTTATAATATAGGAGCTGATATTCGCACATTTCAATAGTCATTCTGCAGTCCTTAGTAAAAAAATACAGTTAAAAAAGAGAAGATTGCGTGATGACGATTTTGAAATACTAATAACATTTCTCAATTTTTACTCTCACATCTACTTTCCTCTACTAATTAACACATACCTTCTGTATGAATCCAGATTTTCAGTACTCACCTAACCATGATGTGATTGAAGTGCCAAAGGCAGACTACGATTCTTGCCAAGCAAGTAACTCAATTCAGTCTTACACTGGGGGAAGCACTACAATTCCTCTCTCTTCTCCAGGCAAGAGGTACTTCATCTGTGGAACAATTGGACATTGTAGTCAAGGAATGAAGCTTGAAGTCAACACTCTTGCAACTTCTGCCACACCAACAGGTTCTCCTATAAGCCCTTCCCCACTAGAATCTCCTTCAGTTCCATCATCTTCGCCGGAGACTCCTAGTTTGGCTCCAGAAACTTCTATTGCCTCGCCAGCAGAATCGGTACCACAATATGCTCCCACATTGTCCCCTACTTTGCCATCTGGATTGCCCATCAGTCCTGCATCAAACCCTACTGACATTCCTTCAAATGAAGCTCCTATTTCCATTTCTCGAACCGGGTCTTCAGGGCAACCTTCTGTATCATCATCGAACTACAAAGGCGGTCTCCCAATCAGTCTCACTGTCGGGTTCAGCGTTGCGATCATGTTGTTGCTAGCCCACTAGGGTTTTAAGCAAGGAAGATTTACGTTATTGTTCATGAAAAATGTATTCAATTGTGTTTTCTGTGTGACAAAATTTCCTCGATCAGCATTTTATTCCAATTTTATGATTGCTTCCTTCTGCATTTGGAAAACAAATTCATTGTGCAGTCAATGTGTTTACTATATACAATGGTCAAGCTATAACTAAAAATCCAATTTTACTCGGCTACAATTGGACAAATTGAACAAATTTGCACCAGGTTCCTACCCGTCACCCGACTTGTGTCTTTTAGAACCTTGGATGAATGCAAATTTTCCTTTACACAAACTATGCATCAATGGTATTGACATATTGATTGATGGTTAGTTACAAACTATCTATACTTTTTGTAAATAACAAGTTGAGTTATAAGGGTTATTTGGTGAAAACAGATGATTCATTGTGAGTTTGTTATTTAGTACAAATTTGTTTGTTTGTTCAATTATATGGATGGCTAAATCATATCTTCTTTGGTTGATATTTTATAGATATGATATTTAAAAGAGGATTAAGAACATAAGTGGCTCCAATTACAAAATTTGTAGTGTCAAAATATGTTAGTCACAAAAAGTGAATAATGCGATGCATTATATAAAATGGATGCAAGTATTTCCTTCACAAAACTCTCCATTAATGGTATTGACATATTCGTTGATGGTTATTTACAAACTATTGATATATCAAAGCATTATTGTAAGGAGACTAGCTATTTAGATTTAATTTTGTAAAACATATAACGTGGTTATTGATCATTAAATTATTATTTTAATACTGATTAACGTGCTTATTTTTTTATTAATATCATATTACCTAACTTGTAAATTTAGTCTAAAAATTGATTTACCCAACATTACGCTACATAAAAAACAGACATTACAATGTGAAAAAGAAAATTCAAATATTGTAGCAGCAGGGCAACGTAGTCAACCTGATTGACAAAGCGGCATACGGACACATTGAAATCCACACAAGAAAGAAAAAAAAGTAGTCATCAGATTCATAGTAAAAAAAAGGAACACTGTTACACTGACGGAGACTGTCTAAATTCACTAAAATTCTCGAATTGCACGACAAATGAGGCTATCTTGTGATCGATATGACGTCGATGTTTGATTCTTATCCGTCCACTAAACATCTTATATACAAATCCAACCCAACCCAACCCTACCCATTGATCATCAATCCATGAATATGAATCAAAAGAATAAAAACGGCTGCTTTCCAGAATATATAGCAAATTGGGCCAAATTTGAACTTGTACTATGAGATTGCAGCTAAACACGGGCAGGACTTGGAGTCACCTGGGCCTCAGTTGGCGGACTGAATGGCGGCGCCGCCGTTGTAGCCGGCGGAGGCGGCGGAAAAGATGGCGGATTGGAAGTTGGGTTAGGCGGAGGTGGACTCAGAATTGATGTCGGCGGAGGTGGGCTTAGAATTGATGTCGGCGGCGGAGTTGGAGGAGGCGGGGTTGAGATTGATGTCGGCGGGGACGGGGTCAAATCTGGGTTAGGCGGAGGAGGCGGGTTGAAATTGGGGTTAGGTGGGGTGGGCTGGGTCAGAGTTGGATTGGAATTTGGTGGGGTGGGCTGGTTCGAACCGGAATTTGGGTTAGGGAATTGAATTGGTGGGGAGGACAGAGGGCGGCAGGAATCCGAATCGGCGGAGCATTTGTGGGATTTTTGGAGGCCGTGGCGGAGAACCCCAAATCCCAAAACCAGCCCAAGCACCACCAGCACTGTCACCACAAAAATGAAGATCTTTGTTGCTTTCCCCACATAGCACATTTTGGTTTGCTGGGTTTGAGTTCAGACAGATTGGCAGAGAGAATGGCGGTGGTGGTGGGATTTGCTGGGTGTTTTTCGTCGTCTTCTTTTCATGGCTTAGAAGGCGGTGGGAGAGAGTGAGGGTAGTGAGTGAGTGTGGGTATTTTTGGAGTTTTAAGGATTGGGAATTTGGGAGACACAAGTAATTGTGGGCACGTGAAGACCAATTTAGGGTAAATGGGAGAGTGGAAAACATATGGGTAAAGGCATGGTTTTATGGTCAAGTAGCATGTCGTACTAATAATATAAAGGTAAGTGTTATTAACATAGGATGCGATTGTTATTTTATTAATAATCAATAGGGATGCAGCTTACATTGTTCTCGGAAATTGGAGGGTCAGCTGTCAGCTGATCCAATTTAACATTTTTTACCAATCAAGAATTTGAGTTATTAGAACGCATTTCACATGAAGTTATACCAGTGCAGGATAATATTTTAGGCTTTATACTTTTGCGGATAATATCTTATTTTAATAAAGCAACTTGTATGGTGCGGTCAGTCTACCTGAGTACAGCGTTATTGTTACGACTGGTATCATGTAAGTTTTATTTGAATGACTTTGTTGTAGTGCCTTTACTCTAATAGGGTATTCGCATTTTAGGTGAGGAGCAATTAATCTCTGTAATGGTAGGGGCATCAATAAAGTGAAGCCGTTGAAGAGGATATATTGGAAGTGGAGCCACCAACCATGTCTGCCTGCCAGTGTGCCATGTCATTCCCCTTGGGATGGAGGTAGATTGAAAAGGATCTCGCCGATCATTTTCTTGGAAATTTCGTGATCATAACCGTTTATCGTATATCGTGTGATCAGTTTTCATTAAATAGTATTTGTATTTCATTTTTAATTTATAATAATTTTTTACCGCATGATGTACTATGAACGGTTATGATCACGAAATATCCTACATTCTCAAGAAAATGATCGGACGAGGATCCTTTTACGAGCTGGATCACTTGATTTTAACAACTTACCCTGAGTTTCCTCCTATTTACAATCTTGTCTTACGGGCTCCAATGCTTTTGAAGCCTTTTAGTTGCGAGCCTCTAGATTTGGTTTGGCTAACTTGGATCTTGGCTTTATGATAGCTACTCAATATGTCCAAACCATTGATTCACATCACAATCAACAAGTAACACATTTGATTTAGTGGTACTTGTCTCCATTTCATTGAGGATATATGCGGCTCGATTCACTTGAATGTATGGCTGAAAAATATTTATGTTGAGTTTGATAACTAGCCGTGGCCAAGAGCTGCTCTAGGAATATTTTCTCCTGAAAACAAGATGAAACTCGCACAACAATTTGGTTAGTTTTTCTTGGCCACCTATGCAGAGCCGGCCCTGAGGATGTGCAAAAGGTGCCACCGCACAGGGCCCCCGATTGAGAAGGACCCCCAAATTTTCTTTACATGTAAAAAAAATACTTATTATATAATTAAATGTGCAAAATAATAACAATTATTGTCTTAGTGCTAGTGTTGTAACCTTTCAATCTTCTTGTACATGGGCTTGGGTTCGAGTCCTTGTAGAACTATTTTGCTATTTTTTAAGTTTTGCAAATTTATTAACTTAAAATGTTGATAAGTTTTACACAAAAAATCATGCAACATATTTAAAACTGAAGACCTTTCAAAACATGAAACACTATTGTCCACTCAATTAATACTTATAATTTGATGCTCTAATTTGTAGTATTTAAATTGTATACATACAAATTGAAAAAAAAAAACAAAGAAAATATAGTATTAAAAAATATGAAAGGCCTCCATCTAAATCTTGCACAAGATCTCTAAATTCTCAAGGCCGGCCCTGCACCTATGTTACCCTTAACCTCATTGAAGCATTTTTTTCAAGCATCTTTCCTTCATAGCAGTCATTCGCAACGAAACAACGAAAACGATCGGACAATTTCTTGAGTAGGAATAGTGGGTCGTAGCTAGTTGCTTTGGCTCTTGAGACGCTTTGTCAAGCACGTTGCCGTATGCATTAACGGCAAGTGAAAGGCAATTACATACATTGTCCTCTATGTGGATCTACCAACAGTCGTGACTAACCTATTGGAGCGAGGGAGCTTTGTTATGAATAAATATCCTATCATTCGTCAAAAAAACGAAAAAGCATCCCACTTTTCAAAGGAATACAATATTTTCTTGTTCGGATGCATTTTTTGTTTCTATCTTTGAACAGATGCTCTCAAGTCCACAAAAAATGGAGAAGACAATGACTTGAAAGAAGACAACAATAAGCATGGCCAGAAAATAATGTGGCCACTGTCTTCTCTTTTCCTCTCCAACCAAAACTCTCTAGAAAATCTTCCGTTACCATAACCTATATATCAATGCAGGCAACAAGAAACCAGAGTTTTCATACTACATCACGCTTCATGTCGCACAGCCTCTTTTCTGCTCCATAATCTTATAGCGTGGTAGCATCGTCGTTACGTATAATCCCCATGACAACAAGCACAGCTCTCAGTGGCTTGGGAGAGAAAGTAACTGCTTATCACAGTAGGTGCTTCTTCTGCCCGCATGTTCCACTTTCAAACGTGCTCGAGAGTGCAGAGGGAGCAAGCAGAGTATGGAGGCAAGGAACCAGTTCAGCCCCAGCTTTCCGCTCCCGCAGTGTAATCCAAAGTCCTCGAGCTGTTGCATCTGAAATTTCCACCACAGAACGACAGGTAAAATGACTTCCTCACAATCTTCTTATCTACAAATTCTTTCATAAAAATCTTAAGGGCTGAAACAAGAGAAGAACTTCCTTATTAAGGGGTTATTGTGGCGGTATCTCAAGTCAATAATTTGTGTAAGAAAGTCAAAACGCATAGTAGTGCATGGTTGGTTTGAGATACTGCCGCATAGCATGGATAAGTTTCTGTCATGAAACAGACACAAGAACCATGTGTTCGAAATATTGACCAAACAAAAAAAATATCCATGAGTTTGAATCTTTAAAAAGCCTAGAACATGTGCTGAAGGGAGGGCAAGTTTAGGTTTTCACTGTAAGATTAATGATGCTGACGGTAAAGGTCCTCACCTTAATGCTCCTTGTATAATGCATCTATGACCTAGTTTTGTAAAGTTGTTTGAGGGCTATATATGGTATCAGACTCTCATTGGTGGTCCAAATAGCAGATAAGCATGCAAACAAAATAAGCATGTGGATTTTAGATGATAAATGACCTCCCATTGGGGCTACCAATAATTTGTGCAAAGATAAGGTGCAGCAGAAGAAGTGCTTATCTCTTTTTTTGGTCATCAAGATAGTGATATATGTTCTATAAAAGGCAGCAGGCTGGAATAGTAAAACTGCATCAACTCCATCGTTTTAGAGAAAGCAAACCCTAAAAATCTTCTCTTACACAACAATGCAGGTGGCAACTTCTCTCAGTTATCAAGAAACGATGCTCAAAAATTATGTGCCGATCTTCGTGATGCTCCCTGTAAGTCATAATTCTTCTTTTCACTCGCATTATGTATGCATTATATTAAAATTTTTCTTTCGGGTTTGTCTTCGTACCAGTTGGGAGTTGTTACGGTTGACAATGTTTTGGAAGATAGGGACAAACTCGTGAAGGATCTGAAGGAGCTACGAGCGGCAGGTGTTGATGGGGTTATGATAGATGTGTGGTGGGGGATCATAGAATCCAAAGGGCCTAAGCAGTATGATTGGAGTGCTTATAGGAGCGTGTTTCAAGCAGTTCAAAATTGTGGGCTGAAATTACAAACTATAATGTCATTCCACCAATGTGGTGGGAATGTAGGAGATGTTCTAACAATCCCCATTCCCAAATGGGTACTTGAGATCGGAGAATCAGACCCCGATATCTTTTATACCAATCTCAAAGGTAACAGGAACCCGGAATACCTCACTCTAGGTGTGGATAACCTGCGTCTCTTTGACGGACGAACGGCTGTGGAGGTAAGGTTCACAAGATTTCAACATGTAAAATGTTCATGCCATCAGCTAGCGTTCATTTTATCAAGGTTACTTATATGTTAATCGTTCTGTTGCAGGTATACAGTGACTACATGAAAAGCTTCAGAGAGAACATGTCGGATTTTCTAGAAACCGGACTTATTATAGACATTGAAGTAGGGCTTGGCCCTGCAGGAGAGCTCAGGTATCCCTCTTATCCGGAAAGTCAAGGATGGGCTTTTCCAGGGATCGGAGAATTTCAGGTGGGACTGATTTATTAATGACAATCCTACGGCTTACTGGAAACATTAAGCAAGTTTGAGTTTTAAGCACATTACCTATTCCATATTGCAGTGCTACGACAAGTATCTCCAAGCAGAGTTTAAAGAGGCTGCAACGGTTGCAGGTCATCCTGAATGGGCATTGCCAGATAACGCCGGAGAATACAATGACACTCCTGAATCCTCAGGGTTCTTCAGATCAAACGGGACATACGTTACTGAGAAAGGGAAGTTCTTCATGACTTGGTACTCTAACAAATTACTGATCCATGGTGATCAGATCCTGGATGAAGCCAACAAAGTTTTTGAGGGCTGTAAATTAAAGCTAGCTGCCAAAGTAAATATTCTAATGTCGTAACAAACTCATACTAGCATTACTTACCATCTTAACTCCCATGTTAATCGAAGAGTCTGTGCTTGATTATCGAAACAGGTATCTGGAATTCACTGGTGGTATGAAGTTGATAATCACGCTGCGGAGCTTACTGCAGGATACTACAACTTGAAAGATAGAGATGGGTACAGACCTATAGCAAGGATGCTGTCAAGGCATCATGCAATCTTGAATTTCACATGTTTAGAGATGAGGAACTCAGAACAAAGTGCTGATGCCAAAAGTGCGCCTCAGGAACTTGTTCGGCAGGTAAATATCTTGAAATTTATGAATACCAGCTTTCCTACTTCAGTTTCGTTGTCATTGAGAAAATACTGTTTTACTGTTTTCTTCCTGTACAATTCCCTCCATAAAACATTGTCCTGGAAAACCCTACAAAAAATTTTCTTTCTTCAGTTTGACAATTATACAGAATCAGAAAAATGAAATTCGATTCCTGACGTCCAGTAACACCCAGGTTCTGAATTAAATATGTTTCTTAACGAATTTATACTATTTTCAATGAGAAAAATATGGAAAGTTAAAGCGCATCACTAACAAATTTAAGAAGGAACAAACAAGTTAAACCGAGGATGCATTGAAAATGGACAACTGCATACCATGACAATCATGTTTTGCAAAATACGTGCAGGTTTTAAGTGGAGGTTGGAGAGAAAACATAGAAGTTGCCGGAGAAAATGCACTTTCTAGATACGACAGTGTGGCTTATGACCAAATCCTTCTAAATGCTAGACCAAATGGCATCAATAAGGACGGCCAACCAAAATTAAGGATGTACGGGGTGACATACCTTCGTTTGTCTGATGAACTACTACAAAAGACGAATCTTGATACATTCAGGATATTTGTAAAAAAGATGCATGCTGATCAGGTAAGCAAATCTTTATGTATGTGCCTTAAGGACATGCTCGTTTCTGGTGAAATATGTCATCAGATCCCTCATTTATGCAGGATTACTGTCCAGACCCAGAGAAGTACAATCACCACCTAGGTCCTTTGAAGCGGTCGAAACCAGAGCTTTCGATTGAAGATCTTCTGGAAGCAACCAAAGCAGTAGAGCCATTCCCATGGGATAAAGAAACAGATACGAGTGTCGGTGGAGATGGTGGACTTGGTGGCCTACTCTCTAATTTGATAAGCAAAATCTTTTCTCTATTTAAGTGATACAACTGCCAAGCTGGGAGGGAAGCAACCAATAAATTGGCAGGTGGCAATGTCAAAACAATTTGAGATGTCTGTTGTTTAAATAAAAGAATCTGTATTTTCCATGGAATGAATGTACAGATAATCTTATCACAGTATCATTCACCAATAATCCCCACAAGAGCAAACTCCATGTCTAAAGTGGTGAAACCTACGGATATCTCATATTATAATCTCTCGATTCATAACCATAGAGATCATTTTTGATACTGTGTGGCAATCGCTACATACACGAAGATTCTTGGTTATCCTGACTGTTGTCCCTGGTTGTGTTAATAAAGGCGAAAGCAATTGCAAGTCTCCGCTATGATCCCAAAGCATCTTCTCCTTTACTTCCTTTTAAACGTCATAGAATACTGAAGCGGTGTCAGGCTTGTATCCCAGCTTCCTTGAGCTGCAGATTCAAGTCTTTTAACTTGACATAAATATATCGTGTCAGTAGGTGTGACTTATCTCAAACCAAAAACCTATGAACCTTCTTATCTAACTCCACCAAGCTGTAGGCGGGTGTTTCTTCATTCCCTTCCTTTTCACATTGGCTCTCACTCTTTCCACATCATCGCATCTCTTCTCAGAGGCATAAATGTTGGAAAGGAAAATGTAGCTCCCCACTCCATTTGGGTTCATTTCGAAACTTTTTGTGCTGCAATGTCCGCCAGCTTAACATAACATTCTTGTGTAGCCTGCAAGCAGAAAGAAGTGCAGGCCATATATCACTGCTAGATTCTACTTCCATGGTCTTAATGATCGCATATGCTTCATCTATACGCCCTTCCAACCCCATATCCCCGAACTTCGAGTACATTGCTAGAAGAGCATTAGCCCACATAAATATCCGACTCCAACCCACTAACCACAACCTCCCCATGAACCCTCCTCCCAATTTCCAAAACCAACAGATTGCCGCACGCCTTGAGAACAAAAGGGTACGTAGAATTGTCCGCTTTCTGTCCAAAACTAAGCATTTCATGGTACAAAACCAGAGATTTGAACGAACAGCAATTGCAGACATACCCTGATCATGAAATTCCACAGGAACGAGTTTTTCAGTAGAATCCCATCAAAAATCACCTCCGCTTGGGACATTTTACCGCAGCTTGCGTAGAAAGCGGCGAGCTTGGGGCTGAGATAGGTGTTGTTGATGAGATTTCCTGTGGTGACGGCGACGGCGTGGAGCTGCTGGCCTTTTGGGAAGGATTTGGTTTTGGCGAGGGATTGAAGGTGGTTCCGCATTGCAGGGAAGTGAATGGTGGGCTGAGAGATTGTTGTTCGAGATGGAGAGTGAAGGTGCAGAGAGATTTTTTGAGTAGTTTGTGTGTGCAAATATATTTGAAAAGCTCATGAAGATGGCGGGCATTTCAGTTTCCTCTCCCTCTTTTGCCTCTCTCATAAAAAGAAAGAGCGAAGGAAAAAAAAAAAAAAAAAAAAAAAAAAAAAAAAC